>WAAD01001880.1:12772-36880 GCA_013389945.1 Fregata magnificens
CGGCCGCCGGCATCCTCCCGGGGGCCGGGGCAGCGCCCGGCTTTTCCGGCGGAGGAACTCTGGCGTCGGGCGGTTACTTTGGCGTCAGCATCAAAAAGGCAGTCGGCGTCGCAGCGTCACCCGACGTGGGTGGGCAGCGCCCGTCCCCCTCTGCCGAGGGATATCCAAGCTCGTTCCCCCTCCAGGCAAATTGCTGCCTGCTGGGGAGGCTGCAGGAATGGGTGAGGAAGGATGAAGAGCACTTTCAGGAGCTCGGGGAGGCACCACTTTCTGCTGGTGGGGCCCCAGAAGCTTGTAAGGAGAGGCAGTACCTCTGTAGGGCAGTCGATGCAGGTGGAGGAAGCGGACAAGCTCGCAGGCACACAACTGTTCAAACCAGGGTAAGAAATGTTGCCCGCCACCCAACAATCACATCCGAGAGCGATTATAGCGTTGCCAGTCATAAAACTGTGCTTCAAACATAAATGTTTCCCCTGTTTCATACTTTTCATTTAATAATTGTGTGTTGCCCCGTTTCTTCAAAAGCAAAATGCTGTATGGGATGCCAGGCTGGGCTCCCAAGGGCAGGAGCTCCCGAGAGAGGAGGGCAGCCTCCGAGAGCAGGATGGACGTCGGTGACTCTTACCCTGTGCGCTTGGCACCGCTACTGGCTGTGTCTCTGGAGCGTAACTATCCTTTCTTCTTTAACCCAGAGGATTTAGAGGGTTCGCAGCCACTACTTCACATCACCGATACTGGGTGGGAGTAGCTGGCTCAGCACGTAGCATCCCCAGGGGCTGCCCCTTGGCTTCCACCCTGAGCCTGCTGCTTTGCGCCGTGTGGAGCCTCTCGGGTCGCAGCTCAAGGAGGATGCTCCGAATTCAAGGAGAGAGCTGCCCTGACCGGCCGCTTGCCTTAAGCTCCATCAGACAGCAAGTTTCTCAAAAATTTATTTGGGTAAATTTTTAAGTTCAATATTGTTCTGCCTGTGTTTGTTTCCTTGTCACTAGCGTGAGGAGAGCACAGGGAAGATGAGTCGTCGGAGCTGAACAACCAAATAGGACCCAGATTGCTTTACTTCATTCATATTTTTGGGCTCTGTGTGCTGCTGGGTGAGGGGAGCATGGGGTCTGGTTGGCTTTCTGAGCCAACAGCACCCTCTGGACTTAATTTTCAGGTCAGCGTATGCAGAAAAGTGCTTGCAGTGTGTTTATTGTGCTTCTTAAAGTCTTACCACTGCTGTATCGTATCCCATCCTTCATGCAGCCAATATTTGGCTTCCCAACATGCAGGTCATTTGCTTATCATACCCTCCCTGGTTTGTAAGTATGCATTTCCATGCAGTTTCCGTGTGGTGGGACCAGGAAGGGATCGCCGTGGGCGAGCCCAGGCTGGGTCAGTTGTGCAGAGCACAAGGCAGCTGCTTATCGAGCAGGTGTGAAGGGTGCAGGCCAGGCCTCCTGTTTTATCTCTGAGTGTCACTCCCCAAACTCCCCGCTGGAACAGGGCTGGTCACGGGAAGATATTTTTGTGTCATAACGTATGACATATCGTATAGGCAGTTACAGGAGGAGTTCAGTAAACCTAGATACAGTGAAGCAGATGCGTCCTGTTTCAGAGCCCACCCAGTCATCGTAAACTTCAGTGTCAAGGGATGCTGAACTATAGCATTTCTAACGGGAAAATGTTGTGAACGCATTGTAACAAATCAAGACCTCTTGAGACTTTTCTTAAAATTTATCAGCTGAAATTCAAACTTAACTCTTGGTTTAAACAAGAGCAGTACCGCTACCTTCAGGGAAAGCCAAGTCTGAACCCAGCCGATGCGCTTCGCTAATTGTCCATCCAGCGGGTACCGTCACTGTGCAAGGCACCCGGCATATTTTCACATCCAGCGTGTAGAGTGAAAAAATGTTGTGTCTGCTGCTGAGCATGGTTCTTGTCTCTTTAACTTGCTGCAGGCTTTCCCGATATGTCATCATTAAAGTACAGGCTGGAGTCTGGAGCGATGCTAAGTAGTTTTGCAGCATCTGGCTGCAAGGCAGCCGGCTCACACGTAGTGCACACCACGATGTATCTAAATCAATGGCTAATTCCTTCTCTGTTTTCTTTTGTGGAGGGCGGGAGGACACATACTGCCTGCCCTGCTCTTACTGGAAGCAACAGATTGACTATTCGAGTGTAAAAAGACTTGGCAAATAAAACTGATCGTATATCATTCTCAACTTATTCCTCCTTAGACCTTCGGTTGAAAAATCGGTGAGAGGATGAGATAGCGAGAGCAAGAAGAGGGAGGGAAAGGACTAATTGAAATACGAGCTTGTTGTAATTTGTAACTTATAAATAATATTGCTTTACATTATTCTTGGGAGGGGTTTGTTTTCCATAGGAGAGCACCTGTGCTATAAACCAGTCTGGAGTAGCAGAAGTCCTTCAAACACTAGGAATTTAGTTTGCTCTTTTATAACAGGAATTTTTGTGCCTCCTCCTTTATTTAACTGGACACAAAGGTGAAAAATAGAGGATAGGCTTGTAAGGAATTTTGGCAGTGCTGTAAGAAATGAGCAAAGCGACCTTGCTGTTCACGCAACTAGTGACTGCTCCAGCGCATTGTGTGGAGATGCTGTTTGAATCACTCGCTTCTCCTGCCAGAGACTAAAAGCATCTGGCATAGCCCAGCTTTATTACAAAATTGCGATCATAGCTTATATGCAATGAGGTCCCTTCAGCGTGCCCCAAGGGAAGTCGCTGTGGGTGTCGTGCGCTGTGCTGAATTTAGGATGACAAGAGGAGGTTCGGTGTGCGCAGCTGTTACGCCCGTCGCTCCACGGGCTTAGGAGCCTCAGGCAAGAAGGGTTGGTTTGCAAATGCCAAGCAGGTTATGGATGAGGCAGGCACAGGTAAATCATAGTCTTGGACTTCAAAGCCTGAATCCCGACCGCGTTGCACTCCAGGTGCATGCATGCTGTGTTTACGAGCGCTACATAAAAGCAGGACGATGGGGTGGGGTGAGAAAGCAAAGGGCAGGCACCCCCTCTTTTCCCGCTCTTCCCATTTCAGCTCAGTCTCCATTTCAGCTCCCCGCTCCTCCCGCCCTGCCTCATTATGTGCTGTGCCCGGGTCTGCGGGAAGCGGCGGAGCTCAGCTGCTGTGGGATGGCGTCATCTGCCCATAAGTCATACTTCACCTCTCTCCGTGTCCGTGCCAGCTGATTTGTGGAGCTGTGCCGGGCGTTTGCAGAGGAAGGGAGGCCTCCGGAGGATAGTCCTGGAGGACGGAAAGCTTTCAGTCAGCACCTTTAAGCGGTGGTGCTACTAAAGAGGCTGAGACAAAATACTGCCGTGAAAGTTATGTTGAGGTGAGACCTAGCAGGAGTAGTTTGTGATTTTCATGGGACATCTAATCCCTTTGTTTCTACTTTACTTGCTATGCACCTAGGTTACGGATAGAAATAAAAATGAAATTTAAGACTTAATAAGACAGTAGTCATTTNNNGGGGGAAGTCTTTGCTGTTGTTGTCTTGGATTAAAATAATCCTTAAGGTGTATCGTGTGATCCCCTACACGCAGTTTAGGGTAAACCTGCAGTAAAATCCATTCCTATTTATAACTTAGATCCAGAGCGGTTATTTTTGTGGCGTAGGAGAGTTAGGAATTGGAGCATAATTGTGCAGAGATACTGGTGATTTTGCTTGTTCTTCCCTGGTTGTCTTTGCGCTAGGAAGGATGCATCAGCTGGTCCTTTGCTGAACCAGGTCCCTCTCTGATACCTGGCTCCCGCTCCCTCTCTCCAGAGCAGCAGCACAGGGGGGACTTTGCACCTTTTGCCATCCCCGGCCCACTTTCACTGAGCCAGCGACCAGCAACTATAAGATCTTAGCAGTCATGGCTTTTTTTTTTTTTTTTTTTTTTTTTTTTAATTTTACATTGTTTGGGAGCTGGTTCACTAAACAGGCAAGAAAATACATTTTTTAAATAAGATGAAGCGTTGAGATCTGTGCCATTAAGTTGTTCCTAAGAAACTTTCCCAGCCAGACACAGACAGAAACTGCCTTGGTGAGGATGTGCTGATCGATTGACGTTGATCCTGCCCTAAACCGCTTGTGTTTCACACAGAGGTAGAGTGCAGTTGGGCCACGTAGGTGGAGAACACACAAGAGCTGTGGGTTTCCCATCAGTTCATTGCTCCCGCAGCTGTCTGTAGTGCAGAAGGGCTAGGGCAGACCTGCCTTCCCTGCCTCCCGGGCTTCTCTGCTACTCTTCAACCTGACGCCTGGCCCCATCACAGCCCTGTCACACCTCACCCCAAGCTTGCTTTTCTTAAACTCCCCTCTGTCCTGTCCTTAGCACGGCGCCGCGGCTCAATCCTGCTCAGTAAATCTCCACAATAATCAGCATCTTTTAGCCCACGGCCAGCGTCCTCGACCAGACCTAAGGTTTGAATTTCAGGGTGGGGAAAATTAGATACGTGTTCCTTGCTCCCCTCCTCAGTGGGAGTCATCGCTGCATCCCTGTTGTCTCCCCTACAGGTGGGATCCCACCAAATCATCCTTCCCTTCCCCTTGGCCCAGCTGGCAAAGGCATCCAGGCACCCTCCTCCTCCTTCCTCCTCCGCTGCGCTGCGTCTGCCTCTCCTCTTCCCTGCTGCCTTTGTGATTTCTCCGTTCATGGGAGTCCTGTCCCCTTCTCCCTCCGATTCCTCTTCCAAATGATGCCTGTTTCAGTTCAGCTCTACTCCGCAATTACGCCTCCCTTGGGAGCAGCGCTCTGCAACTCATAGCCTCTGAGATTTTGTTAGATTGAAGTGGTGTGGAAGGGAAACAGCACAAGCCTCATTACTCGGCTGCGCTGGCTCCTTTGTGTCCCCGCTATCTGTTCAGTCTCCCTGAGCGGCTGGGGACGGATCCTTTCGCTGAAGCTCTGGGTAAGCAGTCAAGGGCAGAAATTATTATAATAAAACCCTCCCGTTATACTTGGTGTTCCCCCATGTTTATTTTTAAGATGTCTTAAGACCATTAATCAACAAGTAAGTGCATGACGACTCAGGCCGCAATGTTCCAATAATTCATAATTAGAACTCAGTGTTTAAGGCTGCGTGATCCGCCTTTTAAAAAAGAGATGAAGAGATCTTTTGCCAACCACCCCATTAGAAAAAGGCTTCTGGTCCATGAAAGGAGATGAAATCAGGGGATCATTGAAGAATAATTTTGTAAATTGATTGCTGACGGTCATTTGTTGAGGCAGTGGTACCCCTACAACTGTAAAACAATTACTAGCAGCAATTTTTGCTTTAAGCAATTAAATGCCTTTACGTGAGATACCTTTACTCAAATTCAAATAAGAAATAATTCTGCCTCAGACACGGTTCCCTTTCGTTGCCATTTGATCTTTTTCTGGAGTTGGAGTATTACCAGGATTAAGATGAAAAGTTGTAATAAAATAAATGCCCTGATGACTAATGCATGCCTTGATCCGGAAGAGCCAAAATTATCATCCTGTCCAGCCAGGCAGGGACAGGAGGTGAGATGAGGCTGCCTCTGAAGGCACTGGATTCAGTTTTAAAAGTCAAATGGTATTCTGCACTGCAGGCGCAGGTCTTGCTTCGCACGGGCTCTCGCAGGCAGAAGGTCTTAGTCGTGCTTTAGAGACAGGCACATCTCAGATGTTGCAGCCCTGATTTACCTCCCTGCATATGCCGCAAACAGCCTGTTCAGCATCTGCGGGAGCAGGGTGAAGGTGCGGGGGGACCCTGGGCAGTTGCAGGCCCGGATGCAGCTGGGTTTATTGGCTTCCATTGCCCATTGAGGCTCCCAGCCCCCTCTTAATTTCCTATGCAGGAACCTGGTCAGGGTTAGGGACGTAAATCAAGGGAGGTAATATGGAGGTAGATCACACAAATGTGGTTGTGTGCTTATAAAATCTATATTTTGGGTTTTGCAAAAAAAATGCCAGATCAGAGTAAATGACACCAAGGCTGTATTGTCCCACAGAACAGCTTAAATGTCACAAAGTGCAGAAGTAAATTTAATAATACCTACAGTGGCATTGGCTTTATAGAGTATTCATTTAATTGGAACAAAGACACCCCAAAGACAAATTACATCCCTCTCCCGCCAAAGCTTTCTTCATATTAAAAAGGACGTTAATGGTGAGCCCCATGGGAAAGATAAGAGTTAATAGCATCGATACTCTATCTCAGGTTACACAAAAAAAATCTTTGCACTCAGTTGTCATTTGTGTCGCTGCATCGAAGGTGCCTACATGTGGGCTAAGACTGTTTTTGTTAGAAACTGTACATAGGGTAAAAATGTTCCTTGTCCTGCTGCCAAATTTTTGCAGAATAATAAAAACGAATATCAGTAACGCTGATCAACAAATAAGCAAGCCCTTCAAAATAGGTGCCCTATTACCTAAATTAAATCTCAAGCTGTCTACAAAGAAATCTCAGACATATGGGAAGAAATAAATCTCAATAGGAATCTCTTAATACTTGTCTTAGATAATATTGTATATTAATCCCATGAAAATAGCCTTGACACACTGTGTTAGATGATACACTTTTAAAACTGTGATAAACTAGGATGTTTTTTAATAATCTAAAGAATCTTCTGAATTTTGAACCTATGGTATCAGTAGAGCTTGCATGTCGCTGCAGCTGAGGAAGGTGTGCCCCGGGTTTTTATACCTGTTGATTTGCCAGGAAGTTGAAGCGTGCATGTCTTAGTCAACGAGGTCTTTTATTTCCTTTTTGGGGTGTATAAGCAGAAATGCCGGGTATGAAGCCAGAAGGATATTTCTTCCTGCCTGAGGTGTCCACTCTACCACTCGTTGAAAGTAGTGTCTTTGTAATAACCCAAAATGTCCACAGAGACACAATGGGTTTAAGCTGCTGTAAGAGAGATTCAGATTAGATACTGATGGGGCAAATAAAAATAATGGCACCAAAGCCTGGATAGCCTGGGGAGGCAGCGGCGATTTCCCAGGAAAGGTCGGCAGACGTCTCCGTGGGAGGGTGAGCTGCAGCTGCTGGTTTCGCTTTGGGGCGGCGGCAGGACCGGGTGACCCCACAAAGCTCCTCCCAGCCTCCAGTTACCCAGTCCTCTGGGACCTTGCGCAAATGCTCTTTGTCCTCCGCTGTGACACCCGCCAGTATTGATAAAACTTCACATCTCTCTGTGGCATAACTGCGCTTGTGGTCATAGCTGCTGGCAGCATGTGGGGGATCTGGCCAAGCTGGAAATGTCAGGAGGGGTTCACAGCCCCATAGACTTGTGCATGTCTAAGTGGTGTAGCAGGTCGCTAACCATTTCCCCTTGGATTATGGGTGCTTCGTTTTGCTCTCCGTCCCTGTCTTCCAGCTCAGGGGGCTAGGTACCCGGAGAACAACTGGTCTTACTGTTAAAGCCTGAGGCAAAGAAGGCGTTAAGTACCTCAGCATTTTCCTCATCCTCTGTCACCATGTTTCCCCCCGCATCCAATAAAGGATGGAGATTCTCCTTAGCCCTCCTTTTGTTGCTGATGGATTTATAGAAACATTTTTTATTGTCTTTTACGGCAGTAGCCAGATTAAGTTCTAGTTGGGCTTTGGCCCTTCTAATTTTCTCCCTGCATAACTATCATGCTCATGTACAGCCAAAGAAGTGATACACTGAGATTAATTCATTTGCTCAAGCTCACACTGGAAGTAGTGGCAAAGCAGCACACTGGAGAGAAGTGCACTGAGCTCCAGCAGGTACCTTACTCCCAAGGAGCAAGCATGTACAGTGTGATCCCTTCATCACAAGAAAACATGGGCAGTCACCTTCGGTCTCCACAGACCCGTATGAATTCTGCTCCCAGGGAGGCTCTGCAGTGAGGGCGACTTGCTGCTGTCCTCCAGCAAGCAGCAATAACCAATGGCAATTTCATTGCAAAGGACTTCTTTAAACCCTTTGATTTGGTGGCACAGCAAAGACGCCCAAGCACTTTTGTCCCTTCGGGTGGAGAGGCTGCCTCGCAGCTCACGGCTGCTGCCTGTTCCTGCAGCATGCCAGCACTCACCGTTAGCATCCCGGTCCTTTTCTTTTCAAATTCAAGAAATTTTTGGCAGGGATCTCAGACTTGACTAGATGTTATCTGAGAACTAAGGGGAAGATTTTAGAAAGACCTTAGGTAACCAAAAATTCAATTTTAAGGGCATAACGAACAGTAAGAGCAGTTGGGCAACCAACGTACCGAGCACTAATATACCAAATGCAAATTCCACTGTCACTTGTGTGAAAACGTGGGTCACAGCTGAGCTCTTCCCAGTGGATTTCTTGGATCAGATGCCCAAATAGGGAAGCCCTGAGAAGCCAGGCTCTGCAGAAAAGGAGACTGGCCCATCCTCCCAATTGCAGAGTAGTAACGGCATCAGTTTGCAGGCACTGCTGTTGCCCCAGAGCTGAAGCAGTCGCTGTGTGACACTGGCTTCTACACCCGTAATTTCACAGCCGTGCCAGTGGCGGTGGGAGTTGGTGGCTCATTGCTACACTTAGGTTGTTCAGAGGAGCTGCTCTGGCGGTAGGCTGTACCTGCTCGAGTGCTGTCTTAGCTGCAGGTGGACCTGTCATGGAGAGGAGAGAGGGGTGTATTTCTTGGGTAATCCATGCCAGCTGTGAGTAGCTCAACACAAGCCTTTTTACATCCCACAGTCCTGAGATGACGCTGTGTGATGCCACATGGTTATTGGGAAAAACCCATACCAGTGGGAAAATATTTCTCAAATCTTAAACATTTCCGGAGGTTTAAATCCACCTGACACTGAGTAAAAAGTCTAACAGGGATAGTTCAGACTCTGTGATAGGCATGAAAAATAAAAAGTCCTAACTCATAAAATCTAGACAACAAGCTTAAAATAGCAAAACCGGCATTGGAGCAGTTATTGATAAGCTGGGGTGTAGCCTGGCATCTCTAAGAATGAAATGTGACGTGCAGGAAAGATACGCTGCATTTTATCTCTTCTCTTTTAGGTAAAGTCACCTACCTGTACGAGAGGTGGTTTTTATAGCCAGCTGTGCACGGCTTGGTCTTCCGTCAGACTGGGGCTTTCCTGGCATAAATGCAGCTGTTAATTCATTCAGGACCTTATGGACAAGTTTGTGTAAAAGTTCAGGACGATGTGGTGAATTGCAGCTGAGCTAGACCGAGCTTTGGAGTGAAAAGCACAGAGAAAGTGAGACCTCCCTCTAGTGTCTGGAGAGTCCTGGGAAGGGAGTGAAGAGAGCAAAAAAACCAGAAAACCCAGCGATTTTTATGAGTAAAAAAAGCTCGGAAGAAAGACAGTACAATAGAAGGGCTGAAAACAGAGTGTATAAATGGGCTATAAATGTCATCTATCTGTTTGACTTTTGAAATTAGGTCACTGGTAGACAGATTTCAGTGATTTGCTGTGGTAATTAATGTTATTTAATTATCTTCATAATGGGGAGGATGCAGTGAGTGGGAACATGCTGATAGAATCTGCTAATGAAAAAAACTTGAGAGACTTGGCGGGGGTGGGCAGCACAGAAGAATGGCCTGGGTGAGGAGTGGGAGAGATGGGCTGAGCCAAGGCCCTGCAGAGGGTACGTGGTTTGAGCCCCATAATGAGAACCACTTATTTTTCATACTTCAGTTCTACCATTGAGGCACTCAGCCCAGGGAAAGGAGTCCTAAGCTGACATGGCACCTCTGTCAAGGTGGGAAAATAAGGGTTAGAAATCAGTAGAGCCTACTATGCGGCAGCAAGCCTTGAGCAGTAGGTTGCAAGGTGGTTTTGGAAAAGGAGTTTTCAGTTTCTTCTACTGACAGTGGGCCATTGGGCAGGAAGGCTGGCACTAATGGCCGGAGACGTGCAAGTGCCTGCAGAGCCTGTATTTCACTGCCCTGGGCAAATTTTCATGTGTAGATAAATCACAAAGGTGAGAAGCCCACCAGGTATCAATTAAATCCCTGTGTTGCGCTCCAGAGAAAGTAGCCTGAATTTGCCAGCCCTTAGCAGAGCCTTGTGTTACCAAAAGCTGCTTTACTGCTGAAGGAGAGGGCTGAGCTGGGCTTGGGTTCTTTACCAGACCCACACCTTTAAGCAAGTCCCTTTTAATATTCCCACAGTATGGTTGTGTACCTGGGCAATACCATTCACTCTCAGTGGAGCTGAGCCTGTGTGAATGGCAGCATAAATACAGTAACTAAATCTTTCTTGATTTTTTTTTTAAAGGGAGAAGAAAAATCCCTCGACTCTGACATTTACAGGAGACATTATCTGCTCTCTGACATTTGGACTCATAAACCGAGGTTGACCAAATTTCCGTTCTTAACTTATCCCACTGTCAAAGACAAGATAGGAGCTGACTGGCCAACCCTTTCTCTAAATAGCAGCGCACCTGCCCCTCGCTCCCAGCATGCAGGTTATGGAGACTGATACTTATTTCAGTGATGACGAACTGAGCCACAAGAAAATGAATGAGGCATCCTCAAAAGTGTATGGCAGAGCAGGGAACTGACTGAAGGTCTCCTATAGGCTACTCTCTTGCACCATAATGAATTTTTTTTTTTGATCCCCCAGGTATTCAGGAGGGCTGCGTGCACCGAATCAACAGCACTAGCTCTGCACTAACACCCTGGGAGGTGCAGTGCATCGTGTTAGCAATTGCTGCTATGGCTATGCAGCTGCACCCTTAGCAAGGAGTTTCAGGGTAGGGGCCGTGACCGTGCTGCCTGTGCTGTGTGTGCGGGCAGGGGCGTCATGTGGCTCAGGAGCTGTCGGTTCCTGCCAGCAAGGCTGGGCATGGATGGAGGGGGCTGCTCTGGGCTGCTTTCCTGAGGCAGAGTGGCAGTGGTAACGCCATGTTGCTGTCACCGACATCCAGGCACGGCTTTAAAAGGACAGGAAGGTTTTCATAACTCCTTTGCAGGCAGCTCAGTTGAAGCAGCATTAACAGGGGTTTTATGTGTCTGCATTAGCCCAGTGGGCAATGGCTGAACAGAAACAATATAACCTTGCTCTGGGCTCGTTGGTTGTGTGAGTAAATGCAGGGGTAAATGGATGACCGTAGAGCTGAGAAATTAGAGGTTAAGCCAGGAGCTGAGGCAGAGCATTGAAGAGCAGAGGGTTTGCCTGCTTCCCCCCCCTCTTTGAGAGGGGACTTAAAATGATAGCATGTGCTTCAATAAAATTTCATTCCTAAAGGAGGAGAGTGACAAAGACTTAAGATGGCACACGATACTCCTGTCCTGCTGATTTTCATTAAGACAAACAGCTCTACTTGAAGAAGAAAGATTACGTAGCGCTCCTTTAACTCGGCAAGTACCAGGTTCAGTCAGCCAGCAGTGCAGCCGGCCTTACCCTCAGCCCTGAACAGGATGCAAACCCAAACTCCCTGTAATCCAGAGCTTGGTCCAGCATCGCTTTCTCCAGTCAGCATTTTGGCACCCATCTGAAGCACAGCGAGAGCAGCAGCAGCTGTGAAATCATACAGCAGTATTAATCCTGTTGAGTGAAAGGGCAGTGAATAAGGATCAGTCAGATAACTAAGCTTTTGTAATGGCATCTGCAGATTGTTTGCTGAACATCTGAAGGGGAACAAAGAGGGCCTTGAGACAAATATGGGAGACTGCTAGGAGTGAGTGCAAGTGCAGGGATGCAGGGGGCACCCAGTCCAGCCCAGCAGCCTGTCTGTCCGTGGCCAAGGAGGGATGCCTGGGAAGAGCACGAGGCCAGGGAAAGCCCAGCGTGCCCGTCCCCCTGACCACACTCCCACCACCAGCATGTCACAACCCAGACATTTCTTGTTCACCTGTGTGGCTTTAAGCAGCAAAGGCCATGCAGAGTCCCAAGTCAAGTCGTTGCTGACCTACTCCCTTATTAATAGGGGCTTTTTTTTTCTTGGGCAGGACAGAGGCGGGGAACAACAAAGAACGCGCGTGTCCTTATTCATCTTTCTGTTACTATATAGAGTTTTCATGCAAAGAAAACCCAAATCCTAACATGGACCACTTTCATGTTTTTGAAGACATTATCTGTCCTTCTTACAGAAAGAAACTACTTAAATTGCTCTATGAATGCTCCTTCCTTGAACGCAAAAAACCAAACTTACAGAGAAACCAACAGAAAAGTATACTACTTGACTAATTTCACCGAATACTTTTAGCAAGAAAATAGCTATGTCAGACCAAGAAATGCTGGTCTTTTCAGAAATGAGCTATCGTTCGCATGAGAATTGATTCCGTTCATTTCAGTTTTATCAATGGACATAGCTGTAAGAAAGCTTGAAAAATATATTACACTAAGTTGACTTTGAAGTTGAGCTGGCCAGGGTGGCAGGTGTTCACCCGGTTCTTCTCACAGCCTTGTTGCTGGAGGAACATGGAGGTAGCTGGTGTCAGGCTTCTTGAGACCATGTGCTGGGTGAGGGGAGTAGCTTGTCTGACATCAGCCCAAGTTGTTTGTACTAGCAAGGTTTTAAACAGCAAGTTTGTGAAAAGTTGTGATTTTGCCTACAGTCTCAAGAAAATCGTGGCAAAGAAAATGTAAAAGAACAGAAGAATTCATGGTTTGTATTCTGCGTGTTGTGCAGGATGACCAAAAGTAGGGTAACACTGGGGATGGACAGCACAGTCACCTTCTCAGTAAGGCATGTACCACTCATCCCTAGTATCCTTATTTTTTGAATCTCACTTGCTGTAGTTGACAACAGAAGCAAGCTTTCAGGGATAATGTAAAAGCAGCGAGGAGGGCTGAACACACTGGGAGAGAAGGCATCACAAGCCCTTCACTTCTAAGCTTTATCTTTGTAAGATATTAAAAGCATTTTCCAAAAGAAAATGGAGTTACATATGGTTACCTATGTTTATGTTGATGACAGGAGCTCAGCTTACAATAGCAGAAGTATCTCATTTAGTCTTAAGTCTTCTGAAAGATACAGTCCAGTTTTGTGAGTGCCACACTACACAGAGAATCTGAGTCTTCCCAGCCTCCAAAGCTAATTTTTTTTTTCTCTCCTGTAATTCACTGTTTATAACAGGTGTGGATGATGCACCAAGTTGAAAAACCACTTTGCTGGTAAGGAATCACTTTAGCTACCTGTTCCTTTAAATCCTGCTGAAGATCTGCAAATCAGTTTAATCACTACAGTTATGGTTTGTGTCCTGAAAGTGCTTAAAGTAGTTGCAACAGAGTTTATCATTTAGTGCAGAAGACAGTGACACACAGTACAACTGCATGAGATACCATGGCTGAAAATACCATTATAAAACAATCCTGTGGAAAGTGAGTCTAATGAAATCTGCTCCTTTCAGTTCTTCAACTCTTCAAGCAGAGAGCATCTTCATTACTGTGAAGCTGTGTGTAAAACCTGGATACTCCAGAGAGCGCCTGAATCCCAGCCTCATCTTCCTGAAACAAGACTGCTACAGACAGACTGTCTGTAGGTGTCAGCCTTGTACTACAGAATGGCCAATACCCAAAACAAGAGCAGGTGGGGGATTTTGGTTTTGGTTTTTTTTTTAAATCAAAGCAACCTCACATCACACCTATTTAAAGAGTAAAAAATAAAATCTCAAGTTTACTCCTGCTCTTACAGATCAAGAGATGGAGAACTAAAGACATATTGCTGTCATAAGTTTCCCACATGTTTTTCTCAGAAATACTTCTATTAAAAGATTAACTTTAAATGATCAAAACTGCATGCTCTGCAGCCACCCAGACTTCAGCAGCATAAGCAGCTTCAACCTTCCGCCTCCTTACATGTTCATTGCTTATTTTTCTTCACCACTGCAATCAGACTCCTAAAGGGTAACACACTATCGAATAAAACATAACCTAGCACTTCTATACCAAAAACCAAAGGAGCTGTCATACCTTCTTCGCTCAAAATAAGAGAACTGTAGAAACAACATTTTCTATCTCGAGTCTTGCATTATGATGGTGCTAAATATAAACAATAGTTTAATATAGAAGAGTTTGTTACAGAAACCCACTAAGAGAAGCAGGAAAGGCTATTAATTGCCTGTGATTTTGACACTGCTCTATTTTCCTGAAGGGGTGTGGGGCAAATGGTGCTTGACTGCTGATGTGAAAAGCGATGAGGGAAGGGGGAGTGGGTCACATTTTAGAAGTGGAGGCGTGAAGCCAGCTCTACATCAGTTGGTCAGCTAACCAGGGGGAAACATTTTAATCTACTGGCTTAATTACAGGATAGGGGACTACGCTGGGATAAACAATTAATAGCGAGCCTCATGGGTTAAATTTTGTTAAACAGATTTAATGTTAAGTGGCTACCAAATAGAAGTAAACCTAGCTTAACTTTATTAATACCAAGATAAGAAAAAGATGGCATTCACATTACTATTGGATATATTGCTTTGTAGCAAAACGCAATTACAGAAAGTTACCAAGTTCAAAACAAACTTCTTGCTTGTATGTAAGCCAAAAGATAGAGACATTTATATGAGAGCTACATAAAATGTGTACTTAACAATTCAAAGAAGGTTTACTAGGTACACTTTTGCATTGCTCAATTTTCTGCATAAATTCCAGAATTTTCAAAATGAAAAATTGGTTTCATGTGGTGAAGCGAGCATGAATCCTGTAAAAATAGAAAGGCAGCTTGTGTACTTAGAATCGCACAAACAAATCACTCTGGATGAAAATTCAGAATACAGCTTTTCACGTAACTCTGAATTATGCATCATCCTTCCAGAGCAGGGGCACAACACAAGTCTACCTCAGTCTGTCAATGAAATCACAGATTTCACCCAAACACAGCGTTATACTCGGTTCATGAATTACAGGGGGCAGAAGCTGATGTTGGTAACTTCTAGAAAAGTGAACATAGCTCTTGAAAAACAACCCAACCAACCAAAAAAGCCCTAAAACAATACCCTCTAAATTTCTAAAGGCTTTTAAAAACAAGTTGTTATAAAAATAATGATCCAGGAAGTATTTTGTGGTAAGAATATTTTATATATATTTTTTTTACACTTTTAACACTTACAAAAACATTCAAACACAAAAAAAAATTTAAATAACTTTGGAAGCAGAACAAGTCCTTCTGCCTACACACATACAACAATTCCGAGCTGTTGGCACAAAAAGTAATCCACATTCATAAAACCCTTACTACTATATCAAACATAAGTTAAGTAAATCATAGGCACTAGTTTATCAAATCCATATTTCCACACTTCTGCAGTAAATCTCTAAAGACAGAGCCCCATGATTTCCTGATATCAATAAACTGGTAATGTACAAAGGCTTTCTAGTAAACAGACAGTCTGTCTTCTCAGGAAGTCGTTCGCTGTATTTCAGGGGGAGAACAGCAGAGAGAAGAATCCTTATAAAACTTAAGCTGAACTTACCCAAGTGACGAATTACTTAACTTAAGGAAAGGTACACAACAGTTTGATGGAGCCATGGTAAAACCCCCAATATCGTCATCTAAACTGACTTTTAAATTTTGAAAGTCAATCAAGTGTTTGATAAAATCCACCAATTAAAATCTGTCTTTTTTCAATGAAGACTGCAGCATTGCTTTGTAAAATGCTGAAATGTTAAAATTCGGGCTTTAGTGAGAATATGTGCATTTGATCTAGTCCTCTCTTCTGCTTAATAGTGACATGACATACTAACTGACATCCATTGTCTGTGCCAGCGAATGACACAAGGCTAGATTAGTCATATGTACTGCTCTACTGGTGCAAGGTAGTTTCTTTACCCCTGCTGAAATCTTACTGAATTACAGTATATTTGATACCCTGACTTCAAAGTCTCAGCACAGATCTTGGTCTGGAGTGTGAAGTCATTCAACAACCCAAAGTTTGCTTGAGTGATTAGAGCTGCAAATTAGTTTCCACTCCTTCCTATTTGGCTTCTTCCAAGTCAAGTAGTATTGCATGGCTTTTCATCCAGGAATATGTTAATGCTGGCCTAAAATTCAAGTGCTGGAATTTCAGGGTTAGTTATCCTCTTAGTGGTGGGAGTCAAAGTACACCAGCAGTTGCAAACGCAGATACTAATGGGGTTGAAGGCTACCTACCGTCCAATCCAACTTGTAGTGTTCGTCAGTCATTGCACAAAGGATATACCATTCACATTCTCTTACTTCATCAACTGTACATCCAAAATACTGAAAAAGCTTCAAACAAAGTCCCTTCCATTTAACTAGTCCCACCCAACACAACTTTAGTTACAAATGTTTGCATGATGTCTTCCAAAACAGAAAACAATGGTTCAAATGCTAATTATATGAATGAGTTGTTCTGAGCAAAACGTGTTAGAATAAGTCAGAGCCACCAGAGGAATTTAATAGCTTGTAAACAGACATAGCAGGTTTCATACTCTGTTACCAGTAATGTAAGATACACATATGTAAGGCAAAGTACATATTTAAACACACTTACATGGGCAATATCTTCTGTAAAAATATTTACAATTTAAAATAAACCAATTTAAGAAATGGATGAAAGTAAAAAAATAGGATACAGAAAACTCCCTCATACCACGGAACATCACCTAAATGAATATCATTTGGCATCAAGACTCAACTCATTACCTTAAAATTTGTATGTTACAAGTGCATAGTTGTGTTTCCTTCTCCTTAACTATCAGCAGTTACAGTTGCTCCAGGCTGCAAGCATAGTGGTATGGTATTAGAACAAATGAACATTACGACTTGCTCTTTCCTTTTTAAGGAAACCTGCTATAAAAAAAAGTTTCTCCCAAATAGTGAGCCATGAGATAAAAATGTGGCTACAAGAGCAAAGGCCATCTTTCCTGAGCCAGGAACTTTAAGGTTAGAAAGATTGTACAACTGATACTAAGCCCTTCTGGCAATCAAACATATAAGAGCATGTAAAGCTGATAAATCAACATAGGAAATATGCAACCTATACTATTGCATTTGTGTGTGTCTGCTACATTAGAACTTTCAATATTAATAAAAGCCATGGCTACTAATTACTGTTCTGCCTAATCCTTCAGAGTAACTTCTGATTCTTTCTGAAGGATGTACGTACCACTTTCCCCAATGAGAATCTCACACAATTGTTAAAAGCAATGTTTCACTAGCACTGTAGCAGTCTGAGTCAGAGTTAGCTCTGATTAACGTAGTCTTGTTTCAATGGTACATATTCACCAATCTTTCTGCTGAATTAAAACAGGCTGAAAATGAAGTTTTGGACAATGTAAGTTGACTGTTATACTTGCTGTTTTTCAAGATGGGCATTTCTTTGGCATTCGTTAGATTTTTGCCCAGACATTGGCCACCGTCATAAATGCTCATATTGATAAATTTTTAGCAAGCAAGAAAAAACCCCCAGAACTGATAGCAATTTTCATGTAGAAGTGATTGTATGATCACCAAACATCTGCTGTTAGATGTCATTAAAGTGCTGCTTTATAATCTCTGCCAGTTTGTGCTAATTAGAGACAGAGAGGTCTGGAATTTTTACAAATCCCAAAAGTCACATCTGAACAGTTTGTATAATCAAGCTGTCTTTTAGCCTGGTGAGGAAGCATCCATGAGCACTGGAACTTTGCATTAAGCTTTGCAGTTCAGTAGCAGCCATCTTTCCAACTCTCATCTTTCACGTTGCCATAGGTTTTGGGAGTGGGTAATGATCTAAAATAAAATTAGATATATTTCAGTTTCATACATAACTGCTGAAGTCTCCGTCTACAATACATAAGAATTTAAACATTTGATAATTCAAATATACACTTCATTCATTTACTTCTCTGCAATACAGTTTACTTAAGATAAACCCCAAAGTATTTTCAGTTTCAGGTTCTGTGTCGTATCTTGGCCACTACCATGTCAGAAAAACATCTGCATAAATAGACAGAAAACTTTTTGCTATTATACTCTGTGAGAATACAAACTTAATCTGCCGCCATCTAAAAATAGGCCATTTTTTTCAGTGATGTATAAACGGGAAAATCCTTGTTTAAAGTATTACATTTTGCTTAGATCAAAATCTTGACATTCATAGATAATTCATTATTGTGTTGTGTACAGATACTCCATTATGTACGTAAACTTTCAAAAAATCTGTATACCTTTAATAAGTGAAACGCTTTTCTATAAGACAAGTTGTGATTTGGACAACTACAGTTCACTACTATTAAGAACACACTGTCAAAAACAACTGCTTTTTATTACATGAAGTTTCATACTGCTGACAGCGCAGACTCAGAATGCATAACAGTCAATACTGTGACAGTCCCTTGTGATTCCCTGCTCAGCACTCATTGCAGAACAGAACTCCTCCACTTTGCTATTTACTGCTGTTTCATCTTTTCTGCGGTACTGAAGACCAACCGTTTACCCTTCCTGTTTAACGGGACTCTTAATATTCCTCAGGGATGACTGCTGCTTTACATCAGCTGGCTTCCACTTGACACCTTCAGTGAAAATCCACGTCAGCGTGGCATTAAGAGCACATATTCTAAATTATGCATCACTTCTCTCTGATTCTGCTGAAGACAAATTGTCCATGTAGCCTTTCCAGTCAATATTTAGGTTGTTTTCCAAAGCACTCTGACATTAAGCAGCTTCTACAGCTGGGTACTAGCACAGAAGTTATGTTTGAGCTGAAAATTCCATTTTGTCCTGTGGGTTAACGGCATTTATTTTTACATTAAATTTAGCAAATGCTGTGGATGCCTCCTCTGTCCACACGTGTCTTCCTTCCTAAAGTTTCTAGCTGCCCAAGGAGAGAAACTGTTCTCACCATGGTACCACTGCTTGACATATGGATTACAAAAGGAATGGCAAGAGTTCTGACTTCAGAACATGTCACTCAGTGGTACAAATGAAATTTCACTTGCCAGCTATATTTTGATGACTTTTTACCACATGCAGACAAATTCTTACTGCCTTCTCATCCCAGACTAAGACACTTCACTTAGTTCAGTATCTTTCGTTACTCATTTCACTTTCCCTCCTTCATCTTCACTCTCTAACTCAAGAACCTTTTTCTCTTGGTTTTGCTTTAAATCTGTTTTGGCAAAACAGTCAAATACTTCACGTGGAGGTCTCCATTTCCATTCTAAATACCTTGACACCAAAATAAGAATTGCAGCACAAATACACAATGTACAAAATTCATTATGAAAACTTCAAATTAAGGCTGCCTGTCACATACTCACCTGCGAACAGGCTGTGCAAGTTTGCTACGAGGCACTGGGATGCCCCCTGTAGAAGGGGCACTGGGTCTGGGCAAACCACTCCTCATCCCTGCTGTCCCTGCTGGTCTGGTAAGAGTAGTACTGTTAATACTGCTGGCAGGGCTTGGCAAGCCTGAACTCTGGGCTGCAAGAGGCCCTGGTGAAGAACTACTGTGTGTCAGCTGCGTGGCTTCTGGAGAAGCAACTGAACTGGGTCCATGGTTACTAAATGCTTTCACTGGTTGTCGGAGAGCTAGGGGAGATGGTGCTGCAGGTGAGCGGAATTTACTTGAAGAAGGTACTGGAAAATAAAATACAGAAGTTACTTTCAAGCTTCAGTTACAGTATAACTGAAATTAAAACCAGGAAATTACTTTATGTAAAAATTCAAACAATATGGAATGTGTAATGGAAGTACAGCCAATCAAGCAGCAATGAGAAACAGGAATTCAGATGTCCTCTTTTTAATGTGTTTTTGATATCATAACTCTAATGCCCCATTTGCATACTACAAATATTTATCTGGATTTATAAGTAATACTAGTAAGGCTCTAAGCATTGCATCAGTCAAGTCAAAAGAAACAGAGGATAACATATCTGTTAAGAAGAAATTTAGCTGCTTCAGAAACCCATGAACCAACTCCCATCCCTGAAAGAACATGTTGAAGAATACAGGATTCTACTGTGATACAGTCTTTAAATAGATTCAAAGCATATATTAGCTTTCAGTGATAAAATTCTGAGCACAGAGTATCTTAATGTTTCTTTTATGCTCTTCTTTTTAACCAAATCCATTGAATTAGAATTCATCTGAAGATATGGTCACGTCCCAGATTTATTGGCTGATGGCAAAAAAAAAAGATAGGGTCAGCCAACCCCCAACACCAAAGTGATTAAGGTGCTGCTATGTAACTTAAACCAGTCAACTATAACAATTTATAGCCTTCCTCTTTGTACAAACATTATCTAAATTATCAGTATAACTAATGTTTGAATTCAAATACTTTTTATCTGAGTTAGTACGTAGAATATAGGTCTTTATCAAGTCCTTTCTGGGAAAGGTTGGTAAGCCAGTGAAAATCCATTTAGAGGCTTAGACTTACAATACAGCACACTGTCTGTGCAACAAGGTGCACGTGCAAATGTACTCCACTAACAATTTTTTTTTTGTATGATTATCTCTTTTACTCAATGCTATTAATGCAACAGCAAGAATTCTTATTTATTATATACTCAGGAATTACTTCTGAATTTTAGTAGACAGCTAGCAGTGAATGACAACTGATCCTCACAGCAAAAATACTGACAAAAAGACTATTCAACAGTTCTTTCGTAATGCCAAACCTTAAGCACAATTCTTCATGAGTATGAGAAATATTTTCAAAATATGCATAATGTATCACTAAACAGAATACTTAAACTAATCCATCATCTTAATTAAATGGTATTTCACCAGCTTTTCAAACTGATTAGGGTAGGTCAGTAGCAGTCAACAATCAGGAAAGTAAAACAAAATCACTTTTACATGTAGTGAATTTGCATGAAGTATTCTTTCCTCCACTAAATAAACTTTTTTACACAGAGAGCAAAGTTGAGTCCTCTTTGACAGATATTGTACATGAAGATGGTCCTTCATATAGCTTTTATTATCATTTTACAAGGTAGATCCACTAAGAGCATGAGGAGTGAGAGAAGGGACAAGTAATGACAGGAACGTGACATCCTAAATGGGGTACAGAGGAAGTGGTGGTTTTCAGGTTGTATTTTGAAGCCATTCCTTATAGGGGATGTCTAGGAAGATTATTATGTGCCTCATTGCAGATGTGAAGTGGATTTGATTCCTTTCTGGATTATCCAAGAGGGCCTTTCCACTGACAGCGATATCAAACACAGCATGAAGCCGCTCATGGGAAAAGCTGACAAAAAAGGTGGCAGAGATGTCAACAATACATGACAGTTGGTAAGTAGCGAGGAGAATAAATAAAAACCCTTAAAATAAAAACCTTGGCCTCAAGCCAGATGGATTAAGGCAAGCATTAACAGCAGAATGACTGGACAAGAACAGCAGTGAAGTGTTCCTAGGACTAAGACAGATTACATTGGTAACATTGGTGCAATCGAATCTGCAGAATTTCCAAGTGGTTCTACAGTGTAAACATAGGGAGCTTTATCACTAAACTTCCCATTACAACACTTGCTTGGAAAACAAATACAGCATCATGTTAGCAACTGACCAACAGAGCAATGCCGGCATATAAAAACTGAATATAGCTTTGGGCCTCTTACAGGCACAACAGGGAAAAGATTTTCAGGTACAGAATATAAGCAATGAAAAGCTGTAACTGGAGAAAGCTTGTCACATTCCCAGTGAAAGTAAGCATCTGGTAAATTAGTCCTCTCCATTCTCTCCAGTTTTCTGTTGACCATATTTTACCATGCTTCCAATTTGAGCTGTCAATTCATAAAACGTTTCCTGTCAGCACAGCATTGCAGACATTGCTGAGAGCTGTATTCATTCTTGTACATAAAGGAATGAATTGTCTTCCAATGTGCTGTGATCTCCAAAGCAGTCCACATGTTGCAATCTCTGTCAAAGTGCCTAATAATTCCACTCTACATACAAAGAATTTTGCCTTAGAGCAGTTTTAGATATTTAATAAAACTCAGTTTGGCCTATTTGTAAGACAGGATCACAAAGAGTGAGGTACTGCCTTAGTCAAAGACTATTTGGTAATTGTATATCCATGTGCAGTATTGAGCTGATCCATGTTTAATAAAAACATGTAAACATGTAAGCGTAGTGCTTAACAACTTTACACAACTCCATCGCCTTAGAAACTAAACAACTAGAACCAGCTACAATTAAAACATCTGGCAACAATAAAAACAAACGGCACTATGCAGTCACGACATTTAGATTTCCCACCCTCTCTGGATTCTACACTGTATTGTGGGCAGGGAGCAAGAGGTCCCCACCTGGCAAAGTAGGATGCTGTGAAGCTATAACCTTATCTGGCTTGCACCCCAAGGCCAGCTGCTGCACACCAACTTGAAACCAGAATTGATTCTGATGCAGTTGTTAGATCATAACCATCGTGATGAGATGATTCAGACTGATACAAAAGAACAGATGAGGTGAAATGATGGGAATCAATAAACCGTTCTGTCATCTCAGCACAAGACAGACATGGACCTGTTGGAGCAGGTCCAGTGGAGGACCACAAAAATGATCAGAGGGATGGAACACCTCTCCTATGAGGACAGGCTGAAAGAGTTGGGGTTGTTCAGCCTGGAGAAGAGAAGGCTCTGGGGAGACCTTATTGCAGCCTTTCAATACTTAAAGGGGGNCCATGGTAAACCACTGGAACAGGTTGCCCAGAAGTTGTAGATGCCGCATCCCTGGAAACATTCAAGGTCAGGTTGGATCGGGCTTTGAGCAACTTGATCTAGTTGAAGATGTCCCTGCTCATTGCAGGGGGGCTGGATTAGATGACCCAAACCATTCTATAATTCTATGATCTGACTGATACTGGATTGCTGTATAAGCCTTAACAAATCTGTTACAGTAAGGCAGAGAGTTAGTTATTTGAATGTATTTTGAACTCTTTTACACCAAATGGTAAAAAAAAAGCCAACGTCTGTGTGCGAAATGTGTCAAGCTATGTAATGAACAGTATTTTAAGAAACTCAAACCAATTGTTGCTCATAGTTGTTTATTCGTTTGAAACAAAAGCCTTGTTTCATTACTGCATAATGCTTCTATACTTGTGAGAACCTCAGATCAGAAGCAAGAAAATGAACACATCAAGGACTATAAAATAGCAAACAACTGAAAAGGACACGTTGGGTCCTCATTTGCAGTGAGGAATGACATCAACTATAAACTGGAATATGTAACCAGTGCTGCAACATGCTCAGTTCCTCATTCTCTAAGGTTTAATAAAATTTTACAAATTATCTCAAAGAGAAGTTAATTTTCTGTACATTTCCACAGCTCCAGACTAGGCCATTGACCTAATAAGTGTTCCAGACATCCAGGTGAAGGCATGGCCAACTGGAAAGACAGGATGGAAAGCTTTGCAGAAGAATCGAGATTGTGGTCTTATGCCAAAGCAGAACATTGAGAGAACTTTTCTCCATTTGGTATGAAACATTACGAAGACTGTTAGAGACCTCCTATTAAGCCATGTGAATCTTTTTCAAAGTCATTATACTTTGCTAAAACTTTCTGCATAGAATGAAATTGACAAAGAAGTTAGCGTTGTTAAACCACCGAGAGAAACTCATGCATTTTGTCAGCCACTCTCAGGATCTGCACAACGAACTCTCAATCCTTAAAGGATTCTAGCATATGCAGAGCTCATGAATTGGTCTCAAGTGAAATATGGTCTTTAAAATGAGATCTTCTAGATTGTAATAGACAACAGGACAAACTATGCTTAAAACCAAAATCATGAACTTGTTTTATCTTAGTAGTGAAATTGAGGCTGCCAGAATTAATTTAAAAAATCAGTTAAAACTTGTCTAATATTTCATTTTCTTCTCAAAAAGAAGCCAACTTCAGCCATTAGCAAACTGGAATATTATATACAATAGTCTCCAATTCCTTGAGAAAAAAATACAAATCTAAATTACTGTATGTTGGGGTTAATCTTCCAGTTTTGAGACAAAAAGAGAAACCGCAAGCATGTGCGCATGTATGTGCAACACAAGTTGACATTTTATGCTCATCTTTTCAAGGATAAACTCATTAGCTTTTGTTTCCAGCACAAAGGATATTTTCACTTGTCTGCACGTTTTTTTTCACAATAAAAAAAGAAAATTTTTACAACATTTGTTTTAAAAAACTGTATTTTACAATTTTAAAAATTCCTATCCAAATGTAGCCCTAACGAATATGGATTCAGGAGTCTACTTTTCTAATCCAGACTTCCCGATTAATGCTAGGAGTTGCCAATCCTTGGA
>WAAD01001881.1:1657-23631 GCA_013389945.1 Fregata magnificens
GTCTATTTGTTTTTTTTGAGCTTAGCTGTAAATTTTTCAAATACTGTAGCTGCAAGTTCCACAGTGATCAAACAGGACTGAAAAGAAGAAAATACACAACGAGGAGCAAATATACAGGGTTAAAAGGAATAGCTAGGTTCATCATTGGGCCATTAATAGTTAGATCTTACTAATTCCCTAATCTTCATCATACTTGGCTGGCAGTGTCAGAAAAAAACAATGCAATGCAACAGTTTACAGTCTAATTCTGATACTATAATGAGGGAGAGCATGGTTTCATATGCCAATTAGTACTACCTAATCAACAGAAATATAAAAAGTGGAAGATGTAGGAATACTGTCATAAAGTAAGACTAGCACTACAGTGTCAACTGATCCCAAATCTAAATGCTAGTGCTAAAACAGCAGTTGAATTTTATTTTGAGAAACATACATAACCTCAAATCCTCAAAAACTCCAAACATCAAAACAGTCTCAAGACTGCAAGTAAAATACTGGCTCATTCATCTTGTTTGAGTCATTCTGCCCCCTTAATTATATTTTGGAGGTATTCCCTCTGAGTGCCATTTCTCTTCACATTTTCTGCTGTCTCCATCTGGAGTTTGTTTACCAGAACTTGCTCCACTTCTCCCAGGCTTGAGATTCCACTAAAATGGATTACTGACATTCATTACAACATACGACATTTGCAGTGTTTACCTTCCCCTATGCATTTATCAGAGAGATAATAATGCAGAACCTTTCCTGAGAGTTCTTTTCAGCCTGTTCTTTCAGGTGCAAAGGAAACCAGTCACAAACCATTGCAAAAGAAGGAAGTGTAAGCAGATTTTGCAAAAAAATCTCCATTCCTTCATTTAAAAATCTTTTTTAATGACATATCTAAAACCTACCTATACATACAAATATATTTGTATTAACCGTTACTCTTTGACTTACTGCTTGAAGCAGCCTATCAAGTATAAAGAGAATATATCACTATTTCTGTGTAACATTTCTGCAGTAAGAACAAGCTTTTCCAAAGCCCAGAGCTTAAGACAAGATCTTTTTTTGTCGCTTCCACTTTCTTGCTGAAAAAAGTAAGTCTCACAGCAGTCTAAATGAATCCAAACTACAGCAGAAATTGATGAGAAAAACACTCCAAGATCCTCTTGTTAATTCTTTTTATCTTATTGATCTGCTGAGTTATAGCAGAGTTTACTCCATTACCATTTATTCTAACTGTGGAATTTTTCCATAACGCATTTTCCATTACTTTCAGATTCTAAAGATATCATGCCTGTGTTTGGTCACCCTGTTCATATGAGTAATCTCGGGATATGGGGGAGGGAAAAGGGAAGAGAAAGTGTGAGAGAAAGAAATAGGAAAAGACTCTCTGAACTGTATCTTTAAAAGCCTAAAAAGCCTTCTCCCCATTAGAAAATGCAGGAATGGATGAAAAACTGGGAGAAGAAAACTGGTAGAAGAGTTGATTGAATATCAGAGCTTTCCCAACATTAACCAGATTATTTAATATCACTATCTGAACTCAGATATCTCCATAAACACAAGCCTTTTATATACACACAGGAACATGAAATGGGAAAAGGAAGACCAATTTTCAGGAGGTCTTTGAGTCTGTTCTCACTGAAATCTATTGTTCTGTCCTACAGTCATGTTTTGTCATTTTGTGGGTACTTTTTTTTTACATTATCAGTAAAGAGTTATCATAAAATTGTAAACATGTCGGGTTTAGCTGCAAGTCAAACTGACAGGAAAAGTAAATATGCTATTGTGTTAGAATCTTACCATGTGATCCTCCATGATAAATTGCAAATACATGCCACAACCAAGTTAGTAACAATATACTTTAACTTGCAATATATGTATTAGTTCCCACAGCCTCCCGCACTTTGGGTACTTACAGAAGTATTAGCTTTCTTCCCTGAGATGTAATTGTAAAATAAACAAAGAAGCATTATCATGCTATGTGATGTGTCAGTAGTCAGAAAGTGGTTCTTTCATCAGGAGTCAATGCTGGGTTCTTTGCTGAAAAGTATATATGGATGGTAGGGCTACCAGTCTTTCTTATGGAATATATGACTGTGTCCATTAAAAACTCTTCTGGGCAGTTTCAGTTTTCAAAGAAATGGTACACCAGTTACATACTAATGGCTGATTCTACACTTTCCTCAAAGATTTCCCACCAGGTAAGTCATACTTCACGCTGCCTACAGACCGTTTGAGTAACGTCTTAATGCATGACTAACAACTACCTAGCTCCAATGTAAAATACAGTGCGATTTGTCAATATGCAGAATTCTTTCTATACATCAGGAGCCTAAGCATATAGATTATGTGCACTACAGATTATGTTCCATCACTAAAAGAAGAGAAATGCACTTGCCTGAGGACTACAGAGTTAGAAGCACACAAAGTCAAGGATGTTGCACTGGAAATGTCTTGACACTAATTGTGCTTTTCCTTTAGCTCAGTAAAGTTTTCTATATTTTAAGTGAAGAAAGAAAGTCTTCAGGGACTCAACTGTGCCATATTCTATCAGAATGAAGGAACTTTTACAGGCCAAAATGAGCAAAGCTTCTTAGAGTTATGAGTGCTCTCTGGACGGTGGCACAAAAGGGCCCTCAGCAAAGCAGAGTTACTCAGGAAATAATAGATTGAACTACAAACTACCTGAACACCAAATGAAAGAATACAGAGCAGTGCTGCCTGCAAAATATGAATGTAAGAAATATCCTGCTATCTCAGAAACATGGGCCATCTGTTTTGTGTCTTCAGCTGGCATTAAGAGACGCTATTTAGAAATATGCAGAGCATGCAAAACCAATCGTCTGCTGTCTATTCTTCTCATACTCCCTGGGCAGCCATAATTGTGGTAGGGTTGTTAGTATGTTTGTGTCTAGTCCTGTTAGTATTCATTTCTGGACCTGCTGTCCAGTAATTTATCTAATCCCTTGAACCTGCTGATGCTGTCTCCCCCCACAATTTCTTGTAGCAGGAAGTTGCACAAGTTTATTGCCTATTGTGTAAACTATCTGTCTCAAATCAATCTCACTAGTTTCATCAAGTGCTTCCTAGTTTTTCTGTTGTGGATATTGAAAGGGAAATCCACATCCAGTTTATATGCTGCCTCATGACTTTACAAACTCCTACAACTTGCAAATTTGGAGATATCACTGTGCCTGCCCTGCCCCTATTTTGGCAGGCTGAGTCAGTGTTTCCCTTTACAGAAGGCATATTGTCAGTTTCCCAACAGACTGTTTCTCCATGCACTTGGGCTTCTTCATTCATATGACAGACTCTGCCATCTTACCTGTGACAGAAGTCAGGCTCACTGGTCTGTGGTTCCCAGCACCCTCTCTAGAGCTCAGGAGTGGCAAAATACACACAAAGAGCCTCTTAAGTCTATAGCAACACAAGAATAGTATGTTGATTGCCAAAAAGTCTTAATTCCACAACCTAAACAAACAGATATCCCACTACATTCAACATGACCTAAGCATAAACTCCTATGTGCTTCATTGAAAAGGAATGAATAGAGCATGTGCTTAAGGCACTGCTGACCTAGAGCGGAGTCAAGTGTTGCCAGCTGAAGAGCCTCCACTAGTGTTAATATTCTCTTGACACGAGAACCAAGCACTAAGCTCCAGCAGTAACAATAATGAGAGTTATACCTACAGTAGTGCCCCAAAATAGCCAGTTATTTGCTGCCCCTCAAAATTCTTGCAGAATAAGTCATTCCAAGCAAATGTCAGAGTGCTTCTGTGGAAAGGAATACTGAGTGAGGTTGAAACCTCTGAGAACCTAACATCACAACAATTAGTTTACACAGACTGCTCATCGGGAGAAATGGTCAGACACATGTTGACTTTTGTCTAGAACATGAAAACAGAGAGAAAACATCTGTAAATAATTAGCTGGAGTCCTGTATTCTGTGTATGGGACACATAAAGACAGAACTCACCACTCGAAGTCTTCAGTGGGACACAGGCACAGTGATCAGAGGCTTTTGGTATGTGGTGACACATTTCATTAATTCTTAATGCTCTTGATTTTAATAATAATTTCAAAGGTATTGCAAGAAACAATGCTAGTCCAACTGAGCTAGGAAACCTGATTTGAAAAACCCTCCCTAAGAATCAGACTGAAATTTTGCCCATGGTCTGTTAAGTTGCAATCTAGCTTGACCTAAAATGGGTTGCTGTGAATCAAACACCAAATTAAGTAAATATGGGAACTTCCAAAAACTTTTTAAGGAAGGTTTTGTATCATCAGAAAAAGTTAGTGTTTTAATCCACAACTCCTGCCTGGTCTACTACTAATGAAAGATTCACTAAATTATCTTCATAAAGGTCAAAACGCTAATTAAGAAATTCTCTTCAGTGATAAATCAGAGATGTGGAACAAATGATTAGATCAGCCTTTTCTAGAGTTCAATTATCCTTCTTTTCATTTTAAAAACATGAGAAGAAAAAAAATAAGAAAAAGCATAAGAAAATTCAAAATACGAGCTGAATTTTGTATCATTAAATATTACTTCTTTTTTAATTGGATAGAAAATGATCTTGGAAGGTTTGAGTTTACATAAATTACCTTTTAGTTAAATTTATGTACATTTTTACATGTACCATTAGTATTTACTTATTAGCAGCAATGCAATTAATGGCTATAAAATAATTTAAGAGATATCCTTCAAGTTAGTAAGTGTGCTAATAATCGAAACTATATGCATTTAAATAAAATGCATCTTTCTAAACTACACGGAGTTAAAACACAGCAATACATAAAGAGCAAGCAAAAATGTAAAGTAATTTAAATGACAAAATATT
The DNA here is from genome assembly GCA_013389945.1 of Fregata magnificens. Classification (NCBI taxonomy): domain Eukaryota; kingdom Metazoa; phylum Chordata; class Aves; order Suliformes; family Fregatidae; genus Fregata; species Fregata magnificens. Next base: position 6,484 of record WAAD01001881.1, read on the forward strand.
ATTTCCCTGTTCAATCAGACTTTTAGAAATGAAAGGTCTACCAAGAATTTACAGATATAATGATCCATCTATTTTCCTGAAACACGCAATAATTAAGAAAACACTTGTAATACCTCAGCAAACTAAAATACTAGCATTTCTCATTCTTATTTGCAACACTACTGTAAGTGTAAGGTTTGTCATACGTATTAAAGATGTGTACTATTGGACAAAAAAATAATCCTTTCAAATTCCAAAACTGCAGAACACTCATAGTAAACACTGTGAACACCCTTGGCTTAATTACAACACCATTTAATACAAGCATTTATTATAACAGCATTTTCAGTAAAATGGCAGGGAAGCAGAAGCAAGTTCTTATACCGATAGTTCCCAACTCACCTTAAGGATCAAAACTGAACTATTTATGCCCACTGGAAAACTGCCACAAGCTATAAGGATGCTGCACGTGTAGCTAATGTGCTTCTGATTTCAGACAGTGTGAAACAAAGTTTCCAATAAATTTTCATACATAGTATGGGATTAAATTGTCCAGCCGTGTTACAAAAGAAAAGACATATCCCCAAATCTTGAAGTTAAACCATGACGTAGCCTGGACTCTGCAGTCATATGCTCATCTATCATCAGCAGAGAATTTACTCAAGTACTCATTTTTCAATTCTCGCAGGTGTGGTGAGGTGTCCAGGTATTAACTGAGCAGATAATGAAAGGTGATTAATTCATGTTTCATTAATAATTGCAGGATATAGAGTCAAAAGACATATTCATACAGACTTCATAGGTTTGGTCTTTTATGTAGATATAGACAACACGTAAATTTTTGCAACAATTTCCTTTCCCTGACATCTGACACAAATGACAAATTTAGAAACTTAATGACACCTCTTTGTAATTTGTTTTTATCTTAATGGAGTTGTATGGGTTAATCTCTATTTTGGACTATGTGAAATTAAATGTGAGTATTTAGCAAATATGTTCCTGGGCTGGTGTTAGAATCATAGAATCATTTAGGTTGGAAAAGACCTTTAAGATCATAGAGTCCAACCGTAAACCTAACACTGCCAAGTCCACCACTAAATCATGTCCCAAAGCACCACATCTACACACCTTTTAAATACCTCCAGGGATGGTGACTCAACCACTTCCCTGGGCAGCCTGTTCCAGTGCTGGAGAACCTTTTCAGTGAAGAAATTTTTCCTGATATCCAATCTAAACTCCCCCTGGCACAACTTGAGGCTGTTTCCTCTTGTCCTATCACTTGTTATTTGGGAAAAGAGGCCGACACCCACCTCGCTACAACCTCCTTTCAGGTAATTAGAGAGAATGATAGGGAATCCCCTGAGCACCCTTTTCTCCAGGCTAAACAAGCCCAGCTTCTCAGCCGCTCCTCATAAGACTTGTTTTCTAGTCCCTTCACCAGCTTCGTTGCCCCTCTCTCGACAAGCTCCAACACCTCAATGTCTTTCTTGTACAGAGGGGCCCAAAACTGAACACAGTGTTCGAGGTGTGGCCTCACCAGTGCTGAGTACAAGGGGGGATGATCACTTCCCTGGTCCTGCTGGCCACACTATTTCTGATACAAGCCAGGATGCCGTTGGCCTTCTTGGCCACCTGGGCACACTGCTGGCTCATGTTCAGACAGCTGTCGACCAACACCCCCAGGTCCTTTTCCGCCAGGCAGCTTTCCAGCCACTCTTCCCCAAGCCTGTAGCGTTGTATGGGGTTGTTGTGACCCAAGTGCAGCACCTGGCACTTGGCCTTGTTAAACCTCATACAGTTGGCCTCGGCCCATTGATTCAGCCTGCCCAGATCCCTCTGCAGAGCCTTCCTACCCTTCAAGCAGATCAACACACCCGCCCAGCTTGGTGTCATCTGGCAGCTTACTGAGGGTGCACTCGATCCCCTCATCCAGATCATTGATAAAGATATTAAACAGAGATGGCCCCAATAGTGAGACCTGGGGAACACCGCTTGTGACCAGCCGCCAACTGGGTTTAATTCCATCCACCACAACTCTTTGGGCCTGGCCACGCAGCCAGTTCCTCACCCAGCAAAGTGTACGCCTATCCAAGCCGTGAGCAGCCAGTTTCTCCAGGAGAATGCTGTGGGAAAGGGTGTCAAAGGCTTTACTAAAGTCCAGGTAGACAACATCCACAGCCTTTCCCTCATCCACTAAGTGGGTCACCTTGTCATAGGAGATCAAGTTAGTCAACCAGGACCTGCCTTTCATAAACTCATGCTGACTGGCCCTGATCACCCAGTTGTCCTGTACGTGCTGCGTGATGGCGCTCAAGATAATGTGCTCCATAATCTTCCCCGGCAGCGAGGTCAGGCTGACAGGCCTGTAGTTCCCCGGATCCTCCTTCCAGCCCTTCTCGTAGATGGGCATCACATTTGCCAACCTCCAGTCAACCGGGACCTCCACGGTTAGCCAGGACTGCTGATAAATGACGGGAAGTGGCTTGGTGAGCACTTCTGTCAGCTCCCTCAGCACCCTTGGGTGGATCCCATCTGCCCCCATAGACTTGTGTGTGTCTAAGTGGTGTAGCACATTTCCCCTTGGCTTATGGGGTCTTCATTCTGCTCCCCGTCCCTGTCTTCCACCTCGGGTACCCCCAAAACAACTGGTCTTACCATTAAAGACCGAGACAAAGAAGGCATTAAGTACCCCAGCCTTTTCCTCAGCCTTTGTCAATATGTTTCCCCCTGCATCCAATAAAGGATGAAGATTCTGCTTAGCCCTCCTTTTGCTGCTAATGTGTTTATAGAAACATTTTTAATTGTCTTTTATGGCAGTAGCCAGATTAAGTTCTAGTTGGGCTTTGGCCCTTCTAATTTCCTCCCTGCATAACCTCACGACATCTTTGTAGTCCTCCTGATTTGCCTGCCCCTCCTTCCAAAGGTCATAAACTCTCTTTTTTTTTCCCTGAGTTCTAAGCAAAGCTCTCTGTTCAGCCAGGCTGGTCTTCCCCAGCCTGTTTTGGCCCAGCCTGAGCCTGAGCATTCCACCAAAGAACAAAAAGTTTGTGAAGAACAGCACATTAGCTTCTGAGAGAGTATGAAATCAAGAGGAAAAAAATCTAAGGAAACAATTTAGCTTTTACTGATGCCATTCAGAGATGGGGCTCTACCTGAGACATGGAGAAAAGCCTAGCCCTATTTGACAACACAGGGAGACAGCTTTGCAAGGACCACTGAGTTAAGCTACAGTTAGCTACATGAACTAAAGAATCCTGTAAGCAAAGAGTTCAACCTTATTCTGAAAACAGACTGTCCTCAGTGAGTTATAATCACTTCTTGATTGCATATCACCACTAAAGAGATATGATCCTTAATCAAGAAAAGGTAATAGCCCAAAAGCCTAGTCACAGAGGAAAACGTCTACACTCAGCACTTAACATGGTGAGAATACATGTCTGGTTTTAGTGTGTTTTAGTATGTATGATATATTTTATTTAAGCTGTATGTAGGTTGTAACGCTGACTTAGAAAGCTTATTGTTACAGCTGTACCCAGAAAGAAGTGACGTGTTTACCCCATGCCCAGGATGAGGACAACCCATAGCCCCAGTGCCTGTGAGCCAAGACCCAGCTTTGTGAAGTATTGCTGTGTGAATTTGGCCCAGCTGATTGAAGAAAAAAAATACTGTCAAGCTGTGAGAAATTACATAAACTAAAGATAAGATTGTGCAATAGTCAAGGACTCCAGGGAAAAGTGAAAAGTCCCAATAAAAGTGCAGAAAATTGGAGTACAGCAACACAGCTGGACTGAGGATCAGCCTGCGCTACGGTGCAACAGAGCTCACCTTCCCCACCTGACTGCCACCAGCTGCATGCAGTGACTCATCAGGTGCCTGCATCAGAAGTAACAAACATACGAGTGCTTAGCCTATTATATGAGCCCAGGCAATCCACTATGCATATTAGCCTAGAAATAATTGCTGTGTAAACATAACTGTTCTATATCCCTGCTTCTATACAGTAAAAGGTTCTCAAACAAAAGGTAGCTAATAAAGGAATACTATGGGACCTCTGCCTATGGCAAGGAGTAAGAGCATTTTGAAGGGATTGCATGTCAACCTGTTATTTAATCTCTGAATCTGTGTAGACAAAATAGGGTCAAACTTAACTAATTTCAAAAATATAGCAGAACCTCTCCATGCTTTAAAATGTGTAGAAGTCCTTTGATAGATGCTCTGTGTAGTCTGAAACATAAAACTGATAGCAAGACATAAACTCCCGGGCATTATATTACCAGCCCAGTACAGAAGCAGTTTTATGAACCAAACATTGAGCAGAAGCATGTCACAGGTATGCCAAATAAATCATCTCTGAGAAGATTTACAAATGCTGGAATAGAAATGCTAAACATAAAAATAGACAGGCAAACATTCTTGATGAGACAGGTTGTACTAACTCCTCGTATTTGCCATAGCTACTCCTGTGTTTTCTAAGCCAAATGTGAGGTGCCTCCAGTGTAATAGAACTTTTCTCAATAACTCACAGTTCTATAACTTAAATCAATTCTTTCCCCACATTCTGTCAAAATGAATGTCTTGAGGCCTAGAAATTCAGTCTTTAATGACAGTGCTGTCAGACATTGATAGCAAATATCTGTTAGGTGGAGAGAAAACATTGGTATGATTTCATTGGAACCAATCAAGAACAGAACAGTATTTGGTTTTAATGGTCCTGATCTTCCTGGACATCTGTTGGAAAAGAAAACAGAGACCAAAACTATGCATTGATTGTGCAGCAGGTGTATGACAGGGTACCTCCTGATATCCTCTTTTATTGACCATTTAATCTATATGCCCAAGATTTCCTTCCCTTGGAAAACAAAATATCATGGAAAATACTGTGTACATACAGAGTCAGGATGCAACTACAGTTTTCAGAAAGTGCTCTACCATCAGTAATACTCCCAGGCCCCACAGATGAGAGAGGCAGAGAAATACTAGCTGCTTCAGGCAAAGATATGTTCCACAGTGTTTAGTCAGCTTAGATCGTCTAAATCCTGTTAAACCTAGATGCCTTAATAGCCTAAACATTACACGTAACCACCAGACACCTCCCCATTACATTTTTGGAAGCTGAGGAAAGGTTTGCAGCCAACAAATACCTAAAAATGCCTGTCTACCAGGCTGAACTCAAAATTCAAGGATGACACACACTATGAAACAATACACTTCAACATTCTTAAGAAAAACTGAAGAACAACACTGGATCAGGTAAAGGGTGTATCCAGTCCTGTGTGTTCCCCCAGTAATACCTAACAAAGGATGCCAAGGGAAGAACAAGAGTAGGCAGGGATACCTGATGTTTCTGGTAAAAATGTTCTTTGCCTCCAACTATTTTCGTTTTAGTAAATTCTCCCAGACCAGGAGTAGTCTTATTCATTTAGCAAGTCTCTGTGGATTACTCTTACATGTATTTGTCCAGTCTTGCCTGCAATCTTCATTAATTTAAGCATCTATGTTACGCTGTTTTAATGAGTTGCACAGACCTGTTCTCTGCTATGTGAAGAATCACCTGTTGTAATATTTGAATCAGCTCTGACTAGTTTCTTTTGAGTACCACTGCTTGCATTGGAAGGGAATGTGAACAACTAATCCCTATTTCCTAATGCCACTTACGATTTTGTAGACCTTTATCTTATCCTCTGTAATACCAAGTCATCCCTTTTACAGTCCTAGCCTACTCACTCTTTCTGCATATAGAAGACATTCTTTACCTTTGGCCATGTATCTTTGTCTGCTTTCTCTGCACATTTTCCAGTTCGATTACTCTCTTTTAGAGGTGAAGGAATCAGGATAAAGGGAATTCCCATACTTTTGTATTCAAGGTGTGGGCAAACTAGGAATTCTACGGTGTATTGATAATGTTCTCTGTATTTTTCTTTATAAAGACTCAGTAAGTCATAATATTTGATTTTCTTTTTTGACTACTATTGTGCATTGAGCTGACATTTTCATTGAATTTTATTCCGTAACATCAAGATCTTGCTTCTGAGTAGTAACAGTCAGCTTAGGGCTTTACATATCATTCATATGTAAAATTACGATTGCTCTTCCCCATGTGTCTCACATTTATACACACTGAATTTCATCTGCCATTTATTGCCCACCAGTATTATAAGGTGTCTTGACAATTTTTCATAGTCAGCATTTGTCCTTAGACTCCTCAATAACTTAATATCATCAGCAAATTTTGTCACTTTATTGCTCACCTCTTTCCCTGACTATTTATGAATGTGTTCCACCACAAACCCCTTTGGAACTCCAATAGCGATATTCCTCAGTTATGAGACCTGCCCTTTATTCCTACTCCCTCTTTCTGGTACGTTAAACATATTTAACCAATCAAGTGAAGAAAGAGGAAGAATAGCAGAATAATAGCAATATATTTGGAAAGAAATAGTTAAATAAACCTAAAGAACATGACTTATGTTTCGATGGGAAGTATTATTTTTGTTTCTGTGGGTGTGACTGAAGATACCGAAAAGATTTTTTTAAAGTGATGAGTTCCTAGTGCTAGAAAGACTTCCAAAATACATGTCAACATAGAAACTTCATGTTGTTTCTGTAGTACTGGAAACATAAAAAAATCTCTAGTATAGTCAGTACTTAAACAATCTGATCTATTTCAGATGAGTGCTGTAAAAGTATGAGGGCTTTTTGTATGAAGCCTGATGTCTCTATTATACAGATTTATACAGAAAATTTACAACTCTTCTTATCTTAATAATGATAATCTTAATTATCCTTAATAATCTTAATGCCTCAAAAACAAATGCCTCAAAGCAAAAGTAAATTAGTAGCTACTGAGGTTGCCATAAACAGACATGCTTACAACTGATTACATTAAATTAACTGTTTAATTGAATGCATTTGCCTGGTTAAGTAAAACAACAATTGTGTGAATTTTTTTCTAATTATATTAGTTTCCGCCTGTGGTTCACTGCCCTTTCTTGGGCTAACTATAGCTGATAGTAACAGTTAATTTTGTTGTTCGTGAAGCTGTGATAACAAGCAGGTTATTTGACTTTTACATTGTCTTCCACATTGATTGAGAAGTAAAATGGGTCTCCTTTTTTCCTTTCAATCTCAAAGTTAGAACTGTCCTATTGAAAATCGGCATTGTCATCCTGCAATACCTGTGGATATAAGAATGGTAAGGAAATGCTATGTAGGTTGCAGAAGAATAATTTTCACTCATTTTGAAGAGCTCAGAAGACTTACTCTTAGACATCAGTGGAAGACATTTTCTTATCCTACAGAACATCCTGATTTTTTTTTTCCTTCAGTTGCCATTGGGATAAAATCAAGGACTCTTAAAAAATTTCCTTAAAAAAGGTGGTGGGGGAGGGGAGGAAGACACTTTATGCAACTTGTTCTGTTTGTTTTGCCAGAGTCCTGATGAAACAGAGTGGAAGACAAACCTTTTGTCTTCACACCAGGAACTAAACTGCATTTTTTCTCATACCTTAAGTAAGTATCTTAGAAAGAATAAGTAACTACCTTAACCACTGGGTAGTTGACTAGTCTGCAGAGAGAAAAAAGAGATTATTTTTCTCCCTCCCATTGAAAAGAGTCCCAGTCATAAAATTTAATTAGTGAGATTTGATATATTTAATTAAGTACATATTAATTAAGACAAACATTTTTACTCCATAGTCCAGAGACATTAATTGCTACATCAGAGGCATAATACCAAGGTTCAGTTCTCTCTTCCTATGCTTATTTAATTAACATACAAAGAGGCAGATTTGTTTGTTACACCCTAGGAGAGCTCCCCGCTGTTGCTATCTTTGAAGAGACTAGCTGACCTTTCTCTCTCTCTTGCCTTGACCAGAAATGCTCTCTGAAGTTCTCTTTGTAAAAGTTGCATATATGATGCAAAAAAATTTTTTTTTCATAAGTTATCATATTTAATGAAAATACTTTATGTGAGAAAATTTCAGACCAGCTCTCCTTTCTTTTTACCTGTGCCAAGTAAGAGGGTTGTCATTCAGAACAACTTCACATGTCTTTGTGACTAATATCCATTTAGAAAGCCTCTGCCACTATACGTTCCCCACAAAAGCCAGCTAAAGCAGTTACTTCACACCATTAGGTTAATCCTGGTTTTGAATCAAAACCCAGAAGAGTCAGTCAATAGTCAGACTGCAAATGTAGACAATTTTTGAAGATAGGCAGCTTGTTCTTAACAGTTCATGTTTATTAATACAAGATTTACTTGTTTGTATTTCACTTTTTTGTTGTGGAAAATTGAATGTTTTTTAATATATATGTCAATATGTTGCTCTGTTTGTAAACCACAATCTCTGTAATATTCTTTCTGCTTCTACTGGTTATGTTACCTCCCACATTGGTGATGGAATTGATATACATTCATTATACTGAGATTTTTCTGGCACGTAATGTTCTAAATAAATAAGCAAAGTCAATAACTCATGCCACTGCTGCAAATGTACTATTAAAAGTGAGCCAGTTCCCTGACTCAATCTACAATATAGAACAAATGAAAAATGATTAAAATTATGCCCAGGGCAATGTCTATTACTTGTTCACCATGTGACAATGAAATCCTGTTTAAAATTTGAGGTTTTTAATGACATGCATTAGCAACTCAGCTGTAAGCTCTTCTCTGCACTATTTCTGCTGTTCTCCTTTCCCTTTGTGACACAGCTCAGGACCTGAGACAGGGAGACACATGGGTTTCACTTAGTGACAAGGCAGCTTTTCTTGGTGAAACACCACCTTTTGCTTATTTACTTATTTATTTGCTTATTGAAATTCAGAATACTGAACAAGAAAACCAGCAGGTATTTCTCACCCCATGCAAAACCAGGAGGAAAAAAACAAATAAAACCAACCCACAAACACGACTAATTCCATAATGCTCCTCGTTTATCAGACTGCCCACATCTCAGCTCTTCTCCAGCTGATGGCACACAAAATGAACTAATCTTTTTTGCATGTGGTTTTCTTTTTTTCTTTTTTGGTTTTCAGATTCTCAAGCCTTTGTACTGAAATATTGATACACGATTTTTTTTTTCTCCCTTTCAACCTAGTGATATGGTGACTTATTTTTAAATAATTGTTGCAGGGACCATGCACCACTCTTTCACCTTAAACTCAAGTAATGTGTATGTTATGAAAATCAAAGGCATTTCGGTGTCTTGTATTATGTATACAAATACTAAGACAAGTATAAGGTGCTGAAAAGGTCCAAATTCTGCAGGAAAGTCTTGTCTAGGCAAATTTAAAAAGTGTTCCATGTAAGACAAAAAGAGTCAGTGTGACCATTCCAACATCTGTAATAAATGGAACATATGTTATTATCCTATCTTAGGATTTTTCAAACTTATTTTCTGCAAAGTATTTTTAAGCTTATTTTTTAATTTCTGTTTCACTTGTTCCGAATGTGTAAAAAATTCTATTTTTCTGTACATGGCTGTTCCAGGTATCAGAGTACAATGAAGGTCTTGTATTTCTAGTGTGTAGGAAGAATAAAGATGTCATGAGTGTATGCAAAAAGACTCTAGAAATTCATATTAAAAAGATGTAAGTACATATACACATATATATATATATGTAAATTGTTGTATTCCCTGAGTCTCCACTTAGGACTCAATCTCTCTTTTATTCCTCATCAGTAAGGAGAGGCTCAATTATAGGAGGTAAATATTGCATTCTTTTCTTTGATTCTTTGTGTGGGGAAGTCAATTTTAGCCCTCAAAAACAGAGAAGTTGCTTCTCCGTCTCTCAAAAAAAAAGGCTTTTATTTCAATATATTTTTCCTTTTTTTTTTTCTTCCCCCCCTCCCCTATTTCCCTCATCTGTGAGGGTAAGAATCTTGCCTAAAATTCTCTATTTTGCTAGTTCCTGATCATCATTAGCAGCACCAGAATTTTTCTGCTCCAGTGATACCACCTCAGCTGGAGGCTGTCAGCACAGTGAATACAACTAGCTTGTCTGAGATGGGGTTTACATTCTACGCAAAGTATCTGCAGTTTTACATTATTGGCTCCAATCAGGATGAGAAGACAGGTTGAGACAACATGTCTGAGGGCCACAGAAATTCCAATATAGCATGTGGACAAATATTAGCTGCTTCAAAGCCTGGAGTAACTGCTAATAAAGTTTAGCTACTGAAATCCTTTAGAAAGTAGCACATTCTGTGTACCTTTCTGTCCATGCCAACAATCCTGAATAAAAATATACATCCTCTGGCTTTACAGTGAAAGCAATACATTTTCTCAGTTACATCTTCCCAGCATTCAAGACAAGGGACCATAACTTCTCTTTGTTCTTCTTTGTTCTTCTTTGTTCAATGTCTTCATCAATGATCTGGATGAGGGGATTGAGTGCACCCTCAGCAAGTTTGCAGATGACACCAAGCTGGGTGGGAGTGTCGATCTGCTCGAGGGAAGGAAGGCTCTGCAGAGGGATCTGGATAGGCTGGATCGATGGGCCGAGGCCAACTGTATGAGGTTTAACAAGGCCAAGTGCCGGGTCCTGCACTTGGGTCACAACAACCCCATGCAACGCTACAGGCTTGGGGAAGAGTGGCTGGAAAGCTGCCCAGCTGAAAAGGACCTGGGGGTGCTGGTCGACAGCCAGCTGAACATGAGCCGGCAGTGTGCCCAGGTGGCCAAGAAGGCCAACAGCATCCTGGCTTGTATTAGGAATAGTGTGGCCAGCAGGACCAGGGAAGTGATCGTGCCCCTGTCCTCGGCACTCGTGAGGCCGCACCTTGAATACTGTGTTCAGTTTTGAGCCCCTCACTACAAGAAGGACACTGAGGTGCTGGAGCATGTCCAGAGAAGGGCAANGAATTTCTTTACCGAAAGAGTGGTTAGGCATTGGAACAGGCTGCCCAAAGAGGTGGTGGAGTTGTCAACCCTGGAGGCATTCAAAAAAGGTATGGATGTGGCACTCCAGGGCCTAGTTTAGGAGTCATGGTGGTGTTAGTTGATGGTTGGACTTGATGATCTTAGAGGTCTTTTCCAACCTTAATGATTCTATGATTCTATGATTCTCTGCACATCCTTTTTTTTCCACTTTACCATTACATCATTTTACTGGTTATTGTTCAAAATATCAAATTCTGTACCTTGTTTCTTGATAGCCCATGCTTTTGTACCTTACATTTATAAGAATTATGCTAACATGACTGATAGCTCTGAAAAGCCTCTGCAAAATGCTGGGTTTTTTTTAATTTGGGCTCGTGCTCCTCAAAGTATCTAGGGTTGAAAGGCTTGGGAAATCTCTGAGACCTTCTATAGAAAAATCAAGTAAGTCAAGTAAAATTGACAAAAGATTGATCCTCATTTTGAATTGTTGAAATGTTGGGGTGTAGGATTTGCTGAGCTATCTTTTGTTCCCTTCCTTTTCTGTCCTATTAAACTGTCTTTATCTTAACCCACAAATTTTGCTTTTTTTTTTTCCCGATTCTCTCCCCCATCCCACTGGGGCGGGGGGAGTGAGCAAACGGCCGTGTGGTGTTTAGTTGCCTGCTGGGTTAAACCACAACAGTCCTTTTTGGCACAATAATAATAATGATAAAAGAATATATAAAATAAGTGATGCACAATGCAATTGCTCACCACCCACCAACCGATGCCCAGCCGGTCCCCGAGCAGCGATCGCTGCCCCCGGCCAACTCCCCCCAGTTTATATAGTGAGCATGACATTATACGGTATGGAATATCCCTTTGGCCAGTTCGGGTCAGCTGTCCCAGCTGTGCTCCCTCCCAGCTTCTCGCTGGCAGAGCATGAGAAGCTGAAAAGTCCTTGACTAGTGTAAACACTACTTAGCAACAACTAAAACATCAGTGTGTTTTCAACTTTATTCTCATCCTAAATCCAAAACACAGCCCTATACCAGCTACTAGGAAGAAAATTAACTCTATCCCATCTGAAACCAGGACACTTCCCTTTCTCTCCTTTCCCCTTTGGAGACACATCTCTGATACACTGATCAGTTCCTCAGTCTTATTCATGACCTTCTGCATTCCCCTACTCATCATGCACATCAATTTTTGTTCTTTCAGACTTGACTTTCAACATAATGAGTCCAGAAATAGAAAAATTTCTCCAGAAATATTTCTTCAAAACACATGGAATTTCTAGTTCTCTTCACACATATGCAGGCTTCTGTGCTCAAAAACCCCTTCCACTCTCCATCTGTAGTCTTTTCCAACTCAAACCCACCTGTATTTGTGTATAGAGAGAAAGCATTAAAAAATACTGCTGCTAGGAGTTTGCAAGAAATTTTATAAGCTTACTTTCTTCTTAACACAGAGGAACATCTGCACTTTACTCAAGGAGTTTCTCCTAGTCACTTGCTTTCTATAATCCTTAACTACCTGAGGAAATAAACTATAAAAATACACACAAAGAGCATTATGACAATTCCTGTTACTACTTATTGTGAAATCAAGAAACAGGTAAGAAAGACAAGTAAGAAGTATCTTTTATACTGAAATGGCTGAAAAAAAAGGTGACTTTGTCTCCAAACATAGTCATGCCACCATTTTTTTACTAAAGTACATTAGAAGTGTGTGTGGCTGGAAAGATTTTATTAGCTATTATTTTGAAAAGATGTGTGTGTCCATGTCAGGCAAAACTCAGCTGTAGCACCAAAGCTAAGTCTACTTCCACGTTTAAGGTTATGCTAAAATTTTAATTTAAGAGGTGATATACTTCTTAAAATCTAAACCCAGCTGAATCTTACATAGAAACTTAGCTGAATTTCAGTGACTGAAAGCATTCATGCATTTGACATGATCTTTCCTGCCCTGGATTTGGAATTTACTCACACATTGCAAATTCTTAGGTCTTTATTACCCACTAGTAGAGTTAAACCTGGAAATACATGCTAAATTGATTTTTTTCTGTTCTGTAGTAGAACAGAGCAAAGAGAAAGAATAATTTGTACTGAATCAGACAATTTTCAGAACTGTTGGTAAAAGAAAAAAAAAAAGTAATAGTTGATTAAGCCTCAATGTTGTATGTTCTTTTGGATTATTCATCCTTTTCCTATACTCTTAATGCAAGTCACGGGTTTTTTTGTTGTTTAAACAGAGGTCCTTTCAAAAGGAAAAGGTGAAACGTTTGATTTCCAGATGCCTAAGTAAAGATTTTATGACATACTAAATAGTATATTTTTCTATGAAAAGAATAAAACAGAATATTTCAGAGCAGAGGAATTCTATGTTTCAAAATACACCATCCTCCTCCCATTTATTTTAGCTAAAACAATGCATTGGATATGATCTAATTTTGAGACTCTAGAATGGTTTTAAACATCCTGCAACTCAGTTTCCAGATATTTTACTATTTCTTAGAAGAAAAAGGAACCTGAAAAATGACAAAAAATCCCAACAACAACAAACCAAAAAGCAATGCTCCTCCAACTCTTTACGTAAGTTTTCAATGAACATCTGAAGAAAGACAAATCATCTAAAATCCTCAGATTGGCTCTCTGGACAGAGGTGAATGGCACATTTTTGCTTTTCTTGTCTACCATTAACTCCGGTAACAGCAAGTGAGCCCTGTAAAGAGCCTGTCAAATTTGCCAGATTTATAATGCTATTGTTTAGCTTCCAGGCTCTGCCAGACTTTAAAGCAGAGGAAATGAAGGTGTCCTCAGAAGTCGGGGTTGCAGTTTTTTTCATCATACACAGATGTGCCAACTACAAAGACTGTACAAATTCTTTTTTCTTTTTTTAAGCAGAATTTATAACCCCTGAAATGGAGCTTCATGTCTGATTCTCTTACAAAAAACCAGCTATCTGCAAAGCAGTCCAGAGCAGGCAGTTCCTGCCTGTTTCCAAAACAGATTACACTTTCAATTTAGCATGCTGTCCTTCCCGTTTCCCCTCTGTTCCACATAAACCTTGAGATCTTTCCCATATTGTTGTAGTACCGGTCCATCATGATTACAGCAGTGCTAGGGACAGAAGACAGATAACTTTTGTAATACAATGTAGTATCTTTTTTAAGACCAGCTGGAGGAAAAACAAACAAGTTTCTGAACACAAAGGTAATTTTCAGCTTTTCAGGTGAAATTTTTCCTACAAACAATTTCTTAAGATATTTAGGGCCCTTACTGAAATCTCTGGAACTTCTATATTAAACAGAGATTTAAGGGTATCTGTGTCAGATGTCAACTCTCAGACTATGTTATGCTGATTTTTGGATCAAGGAATTTTTTTGAATAGAGAAGAACAAACAGGTTATCATATCCTATATATAGAATCCTATAAATGTACCAGATCCTGTTTGTTTGAGTTTCATTCTTCCTTCTCGAGGTTTCACATTGAAAGGAAATATAGCCTCATTTCATGTCCTATAATGTGCAAAAAGGTATTTGTGATGTAACAATGCTTTAACACCTTCTGTAGAGAGTTCTGTATTTTCTTCAGAAGGTGCCTGTGAACTTCCCATTTCCTCCATGGAATCAGTCTCCCAAGACTAGTTGCTTCCTTGCCTTCCTTTCCTTCTTCACCCAGTACTTCAGACTAAAATAACGATACTGTAAAAATTACGAGACCAATAGCTTTCTGCAGCAATCTTTCTAAGTTGTTTGGAGTTAGAGCCTTTGTCTCAGTTGCTCTTCACGGTGAAATCTATCCTCAGCTTTCCAAATTAATAGAGAGTCTGAATTATTGTGTATATATATTATCTATTATCTAATTAGGATTATCTAATTGTCCAAAGTGACCTCAGTACCTCCCCTAGTTCTATCTGGAAAAAATCTTTACGGTAATTTATCTTAATAATGCAAATCTATTGTAATCTTAATTATAGATGGGTGTCACTTCTCACAATACATAGGGCAAGAATGGGTTGACAGATTACTGACAATTAAGATCTTACTATCAATTCACATTACTCAGGCAAAGGCCTCAGTTTGAGGCTTACACCCTGTAATAAGCTATTTGTCACATAAAAATAGATTAATATCTCAATATTAATCATCATCCCATGTTTTATATTTGCTGATTTATTAAATCATAGTGCACGATCCTAAAATAGAAGCTCATTGACCTTCTCTTTAGGTTTTTATTGTTAGGTAAAGTATTGAAATATTTAATAACAACATCAATGTCTTGTTCTATTTCTAAAAAATAAGATAGCATAGCAGCAATGTGTTACTCATCATTGTAATAAAAGGAAACTTTATGGACATTCACTATGAGACAAACAGGAGTTCAGGTCATCATTTGTGGATTAAACCTGAAGAAACTGTGGAGACAAATGTGTGCTGGTCCAGGTGTTGGACTGTAGGCACATAAAGATTTTCGATGAGAACATTCACAATTCCCATCTGCAATGGCATGTTTTGCTGCATTCTTCTGTTACTTTTATTCCTGTTTTATTTTGTAACACTAGTAAGTAAAACGATGCATTGCTCATGACAGAGTAGTCAAGGTTCTTCTGAATTTTGTTACTGATCTTTTAAATTACATTAGTTGCAAACACAGATACTTAACCTAGACATGTTATTCATGTATCACTTAAGGAAGGCTCAAAATTATTAACGTATATTCAGAGCTGTTATCAGTGAGGTGTTCAGAAGAACCACTGCTGGGATCCACCAAGGTAGCAACATCCCTACTAGGCAGCAGGTTTGTTTTCTGATAGTCATCTGGTGCCAACGCTTTAGGAGTGTTCTGAGACACTGCCAGACAAATGAATTTAATGGGTTTACTCTGCTCTTTTAAGAAGCCTGCAAACTAGCTCAATATGCTGG
The DNA here is from genome assembly GCA_013389945.1 of Fregata magnificens. Lineage (NCBI taxonomy): Eukaryota > Metazoa > Chordata > Aves > Suliformes > Fregatidae > Fregata > Fregata magnificens. The sequence goes on from WAAD01001881.1 coordinate 22,250, forward strand.
AGGAAGGAAGTCAGAAAAAGTTCAGGATTAAAATACTCCTAGGCGGATGAATAAATTCATACACAGTTATTAAAAACACAAATTTTCCTGAGGGAAGTCGGCAGGAAAAGAAAGCACAGGACACAGGAACCCATGGGATCATGCACAAAATGCTAAGCCTGTCAGGTTCACTCTTATGATCGTAATATCTCAGGTATGATAGAGATACATAAATATTGATATTTTAAAATCCTCCCTTCTCTGTTTTATTTTTCCTACTGTTAAATAAAATATATTGTCAAGACAGCTGTCAGTCACTATACCACTAGTCACAGCTATCTCAAGGGATGAGGCACAGATTCCTAAAATACTCACACCCTCGAGGAAGTAAACAATTGGTTCAGATGGGTAGGTGTTCATGAATTGCAGCGTGAAGGAACGAACGGCAAGATTTCACTGCAGCGAAAGGACAAAAATACAGTTAAGACGGTAAAAGCAACAAGAAAAATGCTGGAATTAAAACTAAAAAATACAATTGGATTTCATTAGTTTTCTTCAAATACACACCATCTGATGAGTGCTTTCCTTTTCTTACATGTGTCACGTATTGTTTGGAAAGTTAAGCAAGAAAAAGGTAAAATGTACTGCTAACTTTCATTATTGACATGCCATGTATATAAAATGTTGTCCAGTAAATATATAGTCTTTCCCCTATATTACACTTTCTTTATCAGCATCTTAGGTACTTTTAATTTTATATATGGATCTCAAAAGATTCAGCACTCATACAATGAAGTGCAGAACCATGGCTTATGTTAACAGTTAACTGGGAGTTATATGTTTGTGCATGTGCATGTGTGAATTACTGTCTCTCTAAGAAAGTTTGTCCCAATGATAAGCAAAAAAAATTGTCAATTAAAGAACACATTATACAGTAGGCATCTTCAGCTGTTACCTTCCTTTCAAAATTTCTCTTACAAACCACTTTTTTTTTCTTACTGAGAAAGATATAATGCTAGATAATTAACTGAACACAGAAAAAGATGTATGAACATTGGAAGTACAATTGGACACAGCACACTTCTAGAAAAAAAATGAAGAAAGCTAAAAATTCCTCATCAATTAGTAAAAAAATGCACTTAATTCACAGATCAATAGTAAATATATGTTCATTTAGAATTTAGTAGTACACTGTTGTACTGGTTTTGGCTGGGAAAGAGATACTTTTCTTCATAGTAATTTGTATGGTGCTATGTTTTGGATTTGTGATGAACACAGTTTGATAACACAGGGATGTTTTAGCTATCGCTGAGCAGTGCTTACACAGCATCAAGGCCTTTTCTGCTTCTCACACTGTCCCACCAGTGAGTAGTAGGCTGGGGGTGCACAAGAAATTGGGAGGG
>WAAD01001881.1:23934-46048 GCA_013389945.1 Fregata magnificens
TAAAGTTGTCTGTAAAGCCCTGTAACCAGAAAAATGAGCAGCTGAGAGACATGTTTAGAGGGACAAGTGCTCACTCTTTCAAGAACAGCTGGTGTACAAGCAAATTATAAAGAATGGAATAAAATGTCAATTTTTATATACTTTACCATTCCCTAATCCAGAAACATTTAATATTTGGGCTGTCAAGCTCCTGTGGGACTATAATACTTATTATATGTCTGCAGACTCGAGGAAACACTTGAACACAGTTTGTTTCTATCCCTTGTGTCATCTCAAATAACACAGGAGTCAAAACCACACCTTTTTCTTTCCTGATTTTTTTGGGGAATGGGAAGGGACTGGTTTTGCAGTTTGAGAGCTAAGGAAGGTGGGATGGAATTACCTTGCGGAAACTCTGCAAATACCTCATCCAATGCTGCAATACACCATCTTTCTAAAGAGGGGCACGTTTCAGAGGCAGGAGGTCAGCTTAAAGAGGAAGCAATAGAATAGAAGCAATTTCTCGACCATACAGAATTGTTTAGCTAAAAAGCACCAAAGCTGTTTCACAAGTATACATTCAGAAACAGCAGGATGATACATCTCTGTACTGATTTAAAGGAACTAGATGTGTGCAGAGTCAAAGGCCATATCTACACAAAATGATTAAAGGCAGGCTCAGCCACCCTTTGACCATGGCCCAAATATTCTTCATAGCAGTTGCTGCAACCTCAAAACTATACAGATATGTAACTGCACAGTGATGAAACTAATATGCCCTGCTGAGGTCACAGTGTTGTTCTCACGCAGCAATATTGTTAACAGACAAGAGCTCTCTGACTTCTAGACAGCTCAGACCACAGACGGGATATCATGAATCTTTCTGCACCCATCAGACAATCAACAGAGCCTACATCATTCTGCCTTTGTAGAATATAAAATATTCAAACATTCAGAACACATCAAGGTTTGGAAACTATCAGTTACAATTTACAAATAAAAGTAATAGAATAACAAAAATAAAAAATAAATTAAAATTTATTCTGAAATGATACAAAAGAACAATCAATATCTGTTAATATCATGACATTATTGGAAAAGAAAAGTTGAAAACAAAAAATATGACATTAAAGTAATTCTGTTTACCAACATTCCTTTGTTTTCAGGTATACTAGATTTTCAAGATGGAACATGCCCAGTAGTTTGGGTGTCCTATTACACGTAGTATTACCTTCTTTGTTTTCATCTGTCATGAATCTTTTGAGGAACTGTGGAGCATCTCTCTGAACGTATCGTCATTGTCATTTAGAGATGACAATTTAGAAATATTCTAAGTGTGAATGAAAGGACCATCCCTACCCCTGGCATATCCATCTCACAAAACTTTGATTTAATAATTTTTAATTTATCAGTTTTTCCTATAAGTCATCTGAAATAACCTAACTCGTTTTTCTGCTTCCAAATGGGATATGCCACTGACCAATTCTTTAAAGAATTAGTCTTACAAAAACAGATTTCAAGCTCACAAGGAACAATGATGGATTTCTTTTCAAGAGGGAAAAAAATCTTGAAGCTCAGTAAATAAGTATATCTGCAGCAGTAAAACAGTCACTACTTACCTTTTGATATCTTAGACATGGAATCTTATTAAATTGATCATAATAGATTTTGACACACTTTGTATCCATCTACAAAATTCTGTATATGGAAATTCATATCTAGTCAATGTAGTCCCTTGACCAACTTAGAACTTTTTCACTGAAAGTCTTCCATGTGACTCTTTTAAACAGGTAACACATTCTGCTTTATATTGTTAGGAAAAATGTTCCTGTCTTCCAGCATCAATAAACCTTGTTGCAGTGAGACAGTGTCTTTCAGAACACAAAATAGTCATAATTTATTTTGTTTACTTCTGCACAGACAACCCTTATGTGCCATTGGTGTTATTCTCACACTACAGGATTTATCTATTTTTTTCTGATTGTTTGAAGACACTTTTCTGTCAGCGATATCCCCTTCTGATCCTATTGTATGCTTCATGTATCGCTCCCTGACATGCTTGCTAATGCTTCCTAGTCCAAGGATGAATGTGGTTTTATAATTTTTCTCCAATTGATGCAACATACGTTGCCCTCTCGCAGGTACTTTCAAGAGTTAAATATGGTGCTGCAAATAGAAGATACTTCTGTACTCTGCACTTCAATCAATAGATTCCTCTTGTTTAAGCATTATTTTGTTCAATTTTTGACTGCATTTGTCTGTGAGATGACATTTTTTCAGACGTAGAGTTGGGCAGATTACAGAGCCTTGCCTTTTACTGTTGCAGCACCTTATTATGTGATGTTTCAATTATATTTCACTGGGTTTAACTCCTTCTAATGAGAATAACTCAGATTTGTTACACTTCTTTGATGAACTGGTTTAATATTTTCAACCTGAGGTTTTCTCATCTTTCTGATCACATTCTGCCTTGGCTGAAACTGTTATGATACATCATCAACTACTATATGGACACCCACAATACCCAAAAACATCTTTTGTACGAAACATTTCACTTGATGAATTTGCATTACCTGGGAAGTGTAGTGAGTGAAAAGCTCAGACAATTCCTAATCTAATTCAATTTGCCAATTATTGCCTTTTCTAAAGGGAACAGTAAACTTGCTCTTACCTGAAAATGAGGTAAAGAATCTTCTTGGAATACAGTACTGCTCTCTCAGAACATTCTTGTGACAGTGTCTGGGATTCAGACAAAAAAACCTCTGCCATCTCTCATTGTGATTATTTCCAAGCTGTTGACTCCTGGAATAGGCATGGTTGGTTCAGAGATAACCCTTCTTCTCTTCTTGCTGCACATCTCCAAGTCCAGCAAATAATATGCAATGACTTGATAGCACCATGCTTAGGATTTCTCTTGAAATTCTCTTTACCCTTGATGACATCTAAGCAATGCCTAGCTTGGTACTATACAGCGCTGGGTACAAAGGTATATGCCATGAATAGACTGCCATAAATCCGAGCTGAGTAAACACGTATGGATAGTTGTAAACTACTGTATTGTGAGTGGAAATTTTTAAACAGAAGATTCAGAAAGAAAGTGAAAACATAGAACCTGTGTATAATCTAAGTCTGAAGAATTGATCTTGCCCTAAACAAGTTGGAAAGGGATAGAAGGTGGAGTAATGAAAAACTGGAATTCAGACTCAGTTTTTGATCAGTTTGAGTACTACTAAATGAAGTATGCATTGGAACTTTCTGAGGGTAAGATATAAGTAAGGTATAATTAGCAGTCATATTTCTAGAGAAAACCTTAAGGGCCTTATTGTTTCAGACAGATAAATGCTACAGTAAAATAATAATTATACCTATTAAGAGGGAATAGAGTGGGATACTGAGTAAACTCTTTGGCTGAAATGATTCCTAACAGACAACAAGTATACTAAGATGAGATGATTAAGAACCAAATAAAGAACAATGGATAAAAGTGCTGTTGGAATTGGTAAAATTTTCAAGGCTGTACAACAGCACAGGTCATCTCAGAAAGTAACTAAGCATAGTGAGTTACTGTATTTGCGTTGGTTACGTAGACACATACACACACACATACATTCAAATGAACAAGAATAATATGCTGGGTACAAATTTCACTACAGTGAGGGTGATTAATCACTGTAACAAACTAGAAGGAAGCTGTGAATGCTCTCCTTTGATGTCTCAAATATACAATAGGCAAATTACTTGTCCCAGAAGAGTAATCAAACATGGGTCATCTTTTAATCTGTCAGTTAACTAAATTAAATGACACAAAGTATAATTGTCTGTGATTTGACTTGAGTTCCTATCAGAAACTAAACAGATTTCCTCTCTCCTATGCCTTCCCCCACTCTCTTTAGAAACATAGATTTGGGACATTCCTAAGTGTGTAATTCAAGCCAGTACAAAATATTAGCGTTTTGTAAACCCTTTGTCTTTTTTCTTCTGTTCTTACCTTCATTAAGGATTTTTCAATTTTGAAATTAAAAGTCTAAATATTTTCTTTTTAAAATATTTAAAATGAACATTTTATCTTTGTAAAAAATGATAATTAAAAAAAAAATCTGCAGCTATTTCCTAGCTTTGAAAATGTATTTGGCCTCCTTGAATTTTATTTTTCATCAAAAATTACTGTTTGTGAAATAGGATCACAGGAGGTCAGAGAAGATAATTTAACAGTCCCTCTGGCCTCATAAATGCTCTGATTCTAAGCCCTAAAGCTGAGAATAGAGTAGGAAATCTATTCATAAACACAGAGAACAAAGTGTTTTACAGACTATCGAGTTTGACCCTCCATAGATGATGAAAAGACCTGTATATTAACAACATCACATTTATTTTGAAGAGCACTTGTGGCACTTTGATAAGAGCATGACAGTTTCTGATGAAAATCAGAAATTAGAGAAGGAATATCTCAGCTGAGACAGATGATCCAGGTGGTCTTAGCCAGTGCTGATAAGTACCACAAGTTGTGCTGATGGACTGATGATTTACTCTTTTGGGATGCAGGGATGGAAAAGGAAAACTCTCAGAAGTGATTGAAGCAACTGACACAAAGGAAAAGAGGTCAATAAATAACATATTAGGTGTCTTTCACTCAGACATTACTCTCCTGAATTATCTCATAGTACTTGAATCTGATAAAAAGAAGAGGTAGAGGTTAAAGAAACTGTCTGAAGCTAGTTAGAAATTAAGAAGGTGAGAGGAGAGAAAGATTGAAAATCTTATTGCAAGAAAACCATGAGTAGATTGTAAACTCAGTTTTTATGCTTTGAAATCTCACACCAAATCTGGCTCCTAGAGACAAATGTCTTCCCAAGAAATGTGTACAATTTAAGTTTGTTTTATTCTTAGCATTCAGTGATGAGTGATATCATAAAACTACACAGTATTTTCATATCTAAAAAACTGGTCAAAATTCTGCAATATATTATGACTGTGCACCCACTGTGGGGTAAGTAGCACCCATTCATGGGTTGGAGTGGATGTGACTAACTTTTGATTTGATTACCATCAAGTGGTAGCTCTTCCCAAGTTTATTAGTGTATCATCAAAATATTATGTACTGAATTGCAAGACGCTTGGCTGTAAATTAGAGAAAGTTCTGTGGCTACTGCACGAAGGATCATGATCTCATCCTTTTCTTCCCTATCCCAAAGTTCTGGATGTTTCAAATAGCTCACTTTAATATATATATCTACATTGCTGTCAAGCACCACTGTGATGGGAGTGCTCCTGAGTAAGCTGAATGTCCTTATTTCTTCCAGCAAGGAAAAACCATTGCCTTAATGAGTCTTCTGTATGATTTAGGCAAATGTAGTCAGAGATTATGAATCTTACGTTCTGCCTTGGGAAAGACAGGGTGGTTATGTGCTGAAGAAAATTTTCTCCTCCCTGAAGGATGGGTTTACATTCCTACCTCTGCCCTCTTTTTGGTATCAAGCTTCAAATGTAAGTTTATGAAGTCATACTTGTCGTATTTTTGGTATTCCACCTATAAAAGAGAGGTATAATTTGCTTCCTCATGTTTATTATATTAAAGTTCTGAGGAGCTCTCCCCACACAAGTGTTTATTTACTTAACAGTGAATTATAATCATCACTGTAGACAGGCATGTTCATAAACAGTAACTACTTTTTAGTCCTGCTGATTGGGGTATAAAATATGACACTCATTAAAAGACAAGAGCAAAATAGAGGACGTTATGTGTTTAAAGTGTGCAACAGCATATCTACTACTTCACAAATATCTAAATACTATTTGTCTCAGTTCTGTCACGACCATGTCAGACCCAGAAAGGGTCATAAAACCCAACATATTTTATTGTGACTGATATATTTGTTTACCACTTTTACATACATTTTAAATTTATGAAGGCCATACTTGAAATGATTTTATGCTAGCTACAATGGCTACTGAATGTTCATATGCCTTCAGTGTCCAGAAAAACAGCACTGCTATATCAAGACAGGCACTTCCTCAGTCTTCTTTTATTTGAAAGTAATTTCTGACCTGTTATACTAGGGACCAAGAGATCATAGATTACTCCTGCCGTAGCATAAAGTGTTCTCTTTAATTGCTTTTTTTAAACTCTCGACTTTTTGTTACCATTAGTGAGAACTTACTCAACTCATTTTTTATGATCTCCTACGACCAAGATAACTAAAAAAGACATTTCTTTTTCCTATCAAATATTTTACAAAATATCATGAAAATTTTTGGAAAATAAATATGTTCATTAGATTTCTAATGCCATTAGAGCTATTGCTCCTTATAACAGATCCAGGCGACAGATTGGGTTTTACAGCCTTTTTTTTTTTTAATTAAGCTCCACTTTCTTATTCTCAGAAAAATTTGTTATTTAAAATGCAAAAGTCAGTTTGGAAGACTACCGATAGGAAAGAAATCTACCTAGTACAGGAATACAAATAAAATTTCTTGAGCAATTTGATCAAAATACAGGCAGTGCAATCTTAGGACCTGTACTAGAACAACCCGCCACACTATGGCCATTTTGTCTAGAGAGCATGCAAAGTGAACGGCCATTAAACATTCATTGAACGGAATTGCTAAAGAAAAGAAAATGACAGCAGGATTCGAATAAGATATTAATTAACACTTGTTGTTTCCTTCTTTTTTTCACCTTTGTAATTCTCTCTCATTACCTCTTTACATTTTCACTTTTTTTGCCTATTACCTTTGACTTAACTCCTTAAACTTCAAATAATAGAACTTAAGAGCCAGAAGCATATACTGTAAGTTTTCCAGGGTTTGTCCTTATCCTATTGCATTACCAGAATGAAAGTATTATTATTCATTCCCTCCAGACTGCATTTTCTCCTGCTTCTGTGTATTAGAAATGAGGCATTTGGGCTTATGATCATTGAAATGTCCCAAACTGACAGCACAAAGTCACTTAAAATGAGTGGTGCTCTAACTCTGCTAACAGTGCCAGGTTTTGATTATGATTGTGATTCCAGGGATACCCACCACAGACAAATCTTTGGTACTTGGTATTAGGAGATAAATATTCATGCTTCCATTCAGTTCTACTCTAATTATTTGGGATGCAATACTAAATATAAAAATGTTTGGTTTTGTGAGATACAGCAGGTTTCTTTTTTTCTTTGCTAGCTGCATGTATTGCGATGCATCTGCGTCCATATTTAATATTTTTGGAAGGGGTAAAAATGGTTACTTGAGTTGTGCTAGTTAAACAGTTTAAAGAGGACAGATTGCAGCTGTCATGTAAAGAATAAGAGGAACTAGAGAATAGACACCAGGGAACAGTTGGCACAAAGATATAAAGCTTTCACTAGATAGTCACTATCCAAACAAGTAGGAGGAAAAAATATGTGGAGCAAGTGGGGGGGGGGGGGAAGCACAATACAAATAAAAATAAGGAATGCAGCATGCAGTTTCTGTTTGGTTTCTGTTCTGGTTTTGCAAAAGTCACAATCAGAAATCACATTTGGCTTTTCTGTCTCTTCTATGCTACTGTTGTTCAGGTGTTTGGAAATGAAAGTTCCCTTCATTTGGGGAATTTAACCCTCCCAGCCTCTCCTTAGAATCCTGACAGTGCTATATCCTTTAAGGTAGATGGACTTTAGGGAAAGTCTCATACCCTTTTGAAGAATTTACACATCTTTATGTCATACACCACTTCCTTTCCTCAGCTTCTTATCTAACACTAAAACTGTCCCTTGCCCTTTATTGCTAAGAGCTTCATGGGAATACATAATACAGTTCTTCCCATTCTCTTGCACTTTAGACCTTATTATCACTTACTATCATTGCTGTGGTGCTTAATATGCTTTTACAAATTCTATTAAATTAAGAAAATAATACCTGTTAAGCATGACTTCCTTTCTCCTGTTCCATCCCAGAAAGCCACATATTTGTCTTTGTGTGTGTTTTCTTAATGGGGAATGCTAAGGTTGATGAGAAAGCAAAGCTGACTTCACATTAAAATTGAGTTAAAACCTGATAACTCAACCCCTTAAGAAAGAGGACTGATTCTGCAGGCTTGTTCTAACATGAAGCTGCTGCCTTCCTCATGCACAAATCCAGACCCTGCAGCATGCCTGTTGACAGCTTACTCCAAAACAGCAATTGAAAAATGGTGATCAACAAGAGGCAACCTCTTAATTGTCATTCGAATGAGTGGAGCATCCTCCTCCTGATTGACTGAGAAAGAAATATTAAATGGTGATAAATACAAAGTAATGCACACTGTTATATTGAATCATATAATGCAAATCATTTAATTGTATGCACTGTCAGAGAGCAACAAGAGCAGGGTGTTACCTAATGGAAGGCAAGCTTGGACCTGATGGCAACTATGATGGCAATACCCTCACTGACAGAGCACAGACCCACAGCACCAGAGGCAGGCCAGCAGAGCACGGTGAGGACTGCAACAGGTCCTACCACCAGTCCAACAAGCATCATGCAAAGGCAAAATAACAAGCCAAAGCCAAGGTCAATCCAGGAAACAGACATTTCAGGAACAGGGCAGGGGGCAAGCCGGGCAAGCCCACCTACAATGTAGCCAGGGCAGGAATATGAGTAGGGAGGAAGTGATTGTTTCTCAGAGACAGCCACTGAAATTACCTGGCAGCATTTTAATGCAAAGTGCTTTCTTATGCAGTGTGTAATTCAACTGCAGAAAATATTGTCACCAGATCTAATGGAGGCCAAAAGAATATGTACGTTCAGAGCAGATTTAGGTGAATTCATAGATTTTAAGTCCACCAGTAGCTATTATAATTGTGACAGTTGGATCACCTGGTCCTTAATTCCCAAATTGTTGATGGCTGAATTGCAATACTGGAGAAAAGATCACTCTACCTACTCTTTCTGAAAACATTTACTGGTCACCATAAGGAGCATGATGGCCTGGTTTGATCCTTCATTTTCTTACAACAGCCTTTGTATTCTTTCAACAGAAAGGGTTTATGTCATAACCATGCCAAGGATATGAAAGACCTCATTACAAAATGAAGACATAGAGAAGGAATATGTATAGACAATAAAGTCAAGAAAGCAGAAGATTTCAAAAAAAATCAGTTTTAAAACTATCTACCAAATCCTCAAAAACTTTTTAAGCAACCTAAACAAGTAATCTTTGTGTGAGAGGATTAAGCAGGACTTATGTTAAAAATTGATGAGGATAAGCTAAAAAGATGGTAAGAGTATTTGCAAGAGAGTCTGAATAGAATAAAACCTAGGGTTAAACCTAAGTACTCATAGAAAAACCTGAAACTTCACTAATAAACTGTGACCTTCCACTAAATAGGAAACAATTGGAGCTGGGAAAAAAGTATGCAGGAAGCTGCATGGCCAAGGCAAAATATCAGGTAGAATCTGACTGCAGAACCTGAAAGAAATGACCAAGCATCTGCAATAATGCATTGAATATAAAAACATATCAACCTTAATTGTCACAGTGCCATGGAAGGAAGATGAGCCAAAATGTATTAAGCAGATTGGCAGAATATTACTGTCACTTCCAGGAAATGCTCATAGCAGATTGATATTGCAGCAAAGGAAATCTAAGAGAAAAAAGAGGTAAGAAAAGAATCTACAGGTGTCACAGAAAGGACATTATATACTGAATAAATACAGTGTTTTGAAGAGTCCTAGGAAGATACATTGAAATGCAAAATGCTAATCAATATTAACCTGTGTCATTCTGAAAAATCTTGTTACTTTTGCAGAAAATGTGCAGAGGAAAAAACATGGAATGCCTTGGACTGTTGAGTCAGAAATGTAAAGACCTAGACATTGAAGGCAAAGATTGAATAAACTTTCTCCCAGTTTCTGCACTTTTAGTTAGCACAAAGTGTAGCCCTAAGGAGACAGAACTAAAGTTTTGAACATTACAACCATTCCTTTTGCGATCAGTGTTTTTAACAGGAAACCCAAAATTCCCATTAAGTAAACATTAGGCATTTTGTTATCTACAGAACTGGGTAACAATGGACAATAATCCAAAAGCAGAAAGAGTAAGAATCAGTAGAACAAGTTACATAACATCTGGGCTACGGAAACCTACCCAACAGGAACAATTCTTGAGGCAAACCTACACGCTTTTTACTAAATATCTGTGAAGACCAAAAAATGTTAAATGGATAGAGCAGGTTATAAAACTGGACAAATATAAAAGATTCAGGAACACTTCAACTGCTAAATTTCTATTATGGAAAAGATGGATAAAATGGTTTGGAAACATCCAAAGCATAGAAGCACAAGTAGTCCTTACCGCTACAAACACTGTAACTAGAACCACTAGTAGAATCACAGAATGGTTGAGGTTGGACAGGAGCTCTGGAGATCACCTGGTACAATGCTCTGCTCAAGCACAGCCACCTAGAGCTGATTTCCCAGACCATGTCCAGATGGCTTTTGAATGTCTCCAAGGATGGAGACTCCACAAGCTCTCTGGGCAACCTGAAAGATAGATAGAAAGCAAGATAGAAAGAGAGTGAGTCAGGGATCAAATAGAAAGATAGCTAAAACATTTGAAGGATTTATTTTTTTTAAAGACTATATTTGCCTTTTGTTTCATAAAATTCAAGAAGAATAAGAAAATATATACTTACAATATTAAGGTTAAATTTTTAATTAAGTAATTAAAAATGACGTTATCATGTTATCATTAAAATGTTTGCATGTCTAGCTATATGCAGCGAATAAAAGACCTTGAATTTAGCTATTAACTATTAAACTACAATTAAGAAGCATGATAGAATCTCACTGATTGTAAGACACTTTTACATATTAAAAAATCATTCTATTAAAAAACAGAAATGATATATGGAGATTGATATATTTTTAGATCAAATAGAAGAGTTAAAATTAACAAACTTCAAAGGTGGATTTTTAATCCTTTATTTTAAACCATTGTCACTGAATTGAAAGATTATAATTAGAAGGTAAGTTTATAATTATAGGAGAAAATGCTGAACGTATCTGTTGATATAAAAGTGAGCAAGACGCTGATAGCAAAGTACAAAATGTGTTTACCTAAAACTGTTGAGCTTCTTCAGTTTCTTTTTGTCTCCTAGAGACATACATTCTAGTTAACCTAAAGTCAAAGTTAATATTTCTCTAGCTTTATGACATGCCTGTGGTACTATGGAAGGCAAATGCAGGTGCTCAGGGAAAGTTATGGGTGCTTTAGATCCTCCACTAATAGCACCAAGCAAACCATTTTATTTGTTCTTTATTACATGATACAGTTCATGTCACAGAGCTGTGAAGCCTCACCCAGGCGTTTAGCTTTTATACCCCACGCAAAGCTTTCTGTTTACACTGGAAATTCCTATCTGCTTAGGATATTCTGGAATGTATAGCCCTTACATACCCCAGAAAAGAATAAACACAAGGATACCTACAGAAGTGAAATACCACTTAAATTACAGAGACATGCATGTAGATTTTTTACGGTCTTACATTAAGTGAACACTAGTTTTGCTTAACCAAATAACCAACTCCTTAAATGATGAAGTAACCAGCTCCTTCATGCTTCATTAACTCTATTTTTGAGTCCTCTTTACTGAGTCATAACTTGCCAGTAAAGAATATTGCAGTTTTAGTAGGAAAGTATCGATGTCTTCTCAATTCATTAAAAATGCTTTAGAGTCTCAATGGATTAAACCATACTCTACTCAGAAAAAAGGCAGTAATTCCTTCCATTAGCACCAAATCAACACTTCAGATTTGTATTCCAAAAAGAGGATGAGAAACTTGCAAAGATCGCAGAAATGTGAAAAAGCTCAAATCTCTAAGGAGTTAAAAATTGAGTTGAATGAAAGTAAATGGATTCTTGCCCATGGAACAAATTACATTAAATGCTGTTGGCATATATGATTTGTGAAATCTTATCTTTCAGACGTACCTGTATGCACACAAAGAAGCCATGAACTAGTACAGGACCATGAGCAATAAAATGACCTCTTGATGCCAGGACTGGCCCAGAAATCTGATCCTTCCCAGAATGTAGCACAAAAGCATATGTTTTCTGTAGATACAAGATGGAAAAACTGACAGATGGGAAAGCTGATATTAAATCTAACCTGCATATTACCAAAAAGCATCTTTATTTCTGTATAAGGAGCAGTAAACAGTGTATTTGAAATTGTAAGTTCCGTGGGGCAAAGAAAACTTTTGTTTTGTGTGCAGGCAGTTTACTTTCACAGGCTACCCTCCAGCCAACAGCTGGGCCTTGTGGGCTCTGGTATGATATAAAGTAAAAGAATCTCCTACAGCATACCACCAACTTGTGATTGCAAATTGACATGTACCTCTCCCTCATTACACCAGTGGTCCTGCCCTGCTTGCAACCTGAGATCATAAGTGCCATGAGTTTGCATGGAGAGATTCAGCATGGCAGGCCATATCACACACTTGGTGCGCTCTGCTTCTCACCGAGCATTCCAATTTCTGTTGCAAGGAAACAGCCTCCACAGAGGTACCTGCACCGAAGTATGTGGGAAGGAGTTTATCCCTCTCTCAGATGAGCTCATCATAGAACCATAGAATCGTTTAGGTTGGAAAAGACCTCTGAGATCATCAAGTCCAACTGTCAACCCAACACCACCACGCCTCCTAAACTAGGCCCTGGAGTGCCACATCTACACCTTTTTTGAACACCTCCAGGGATGACGACTCCACCACCTCTCTGGGCAGCCTGTTCCAATGCTTAACCACTATTTCGGTAAAGAAATTTTTCCTGATATCCAATCTAAACCTCCCCTGACGCAACCTGAGGCCATTTCCTCTCGTCCTATCGCTAGTTTCTTGGGAGAAGAGTCCAACACCCACTTCACTACAACCTCTTTTCAGGTAGTTGTAGAGAGCGATAAGGTCTCCCCTCAGCCTCCTCTCCTCCAGACTAAACAACCGCTCCTCATAAGACTTGTTCTCTAGACCCTTCACCAGCTTCGCTGCCCTTCTCTGGACACGCTCCAGCATCTCAATGTCTTTCTTGTAGTGNGGCCTCAGCCCATCGGTCCAGCCTATCCAGACCCCTCTGCAGGGCCTTCCTACCCTCAAGCAGACCAACACTCCTGCCCAGCTTGGTGTCATCTGCAAACTTGCTGAGGGTGCACTCAATCCCCTCATCCAGATCATCGATGAAGACGTTAAACAAAACCAGCCCCAGAACTGAGTCCTGGGGAACACCGCTCGTGACCGGCCACCAACTGGATTTCACTCCATTCACCACCACTCTCTGGGCTTGGCCATCCAGCCAGTTTTTCACCCAGCAAAGAGTATGCCCATCCAAGCCATGAGCTGCCAGCTTGTCCAGGAGAATGCCGTGGGAGACAGTTATGTTGCAGATGGCAAAGCTCTGACAAAACAGCTACAGGCCCAGAATGGAGGAGGCTGCTGATTGCTCTAAAAGGCAGGAAAGATGAGTGTGAGGAGTATGTATGACAGGTGAGCATGAGGTTGGGGACCTGGCCTACAGACAGAGTTCAGAATAAGAACAGGAAAGTAGAGCTACAAATCTGGATTTGACTGGGATATTGGAGAAAGACACATCGGGAAAATGAGAAATTGCTTGAAGAACAAATTCAGGGTCTTGCATCTGAATCTTGCCTGATACCCTGTATTATGTAAGGCTGGTTCTGATCATAGAACCCTAGAATGGTGTGGGTTGGAAGGGACCTTAAAGATCATCTGGGGGGCGGGTGGGATCTTGGGAGGGGGCGGCCGGGACAGCCAGCCCGGGCTGACCGGGGCTATTCCAGGCTGTGTGACATCTGCTCAGGGATAAAAGCTGGGAGGAAGGAGGAAGGGGGGGCATTCTTTCTTCGGGACGTCTGTCTGTCCTCGGGAGCAGCCACGGCACATGCTGGGGCTCCGCTTCCCGGGCAGGGGCTGGGCGTTGCTGCCGGTGGGAGGCGGGGAGGGGGCTCTTGGGTGGCCTTTTCCTTTTGTTTCCTCACGTGGCCTTTGTTTTATTAAGCTGCCTTTGTCTTGACCCACGAGGTTTCTTTCCACCTCATTTTCTCCCCCTGCCCTGCTGAGGAGGGGAGTGATGGAGCGGCCCGCTGGCACCCGGCCTCCAGCCGGGGTCAAACCACCACAGTAATTTAGGCTGAAAATGACCTCTAGAGTCATCTGGTCCAAACACTTGCTCAGAGCAGGGCCAAATTAGAGCAGGGGCAGCTTGATCATTGGCAAATGAAAGAGATATCAAAGATATTGCTGTAGTGCAGCAATACATGCCCCTTCCTTGTGGTTTGTTTTATGAGACAGTTCTTTTATTTCTTTCTGTAAGAACATTTACCTTTTACCATTTTCTATAAGACTAAAGGGACATGGTAAGAATATTTAAATAAAGACAAATATCTGAAAAATATTGCAAATAGTCCATCACCTATTACATACTTATTGTGATAGAGTGCTTAGCAAGCAGTGAACATCTATACAAATTATCTAGATCCACTGAGGATAAAGTAGAGGTGACTCTTTACTCTTGGAAAAATTAAAAGAAAAAAAATTGAAAAAACCATACTGAGAAATACTGGCAAAGAAAAAACAGAAAACCATCACTGAAAAAAGACCAATAAATGCTCTAGACTAAACAATTTTCTGAGTTAAAAATCTTGATAAGCTTCTTAATTAAATGTATGTATACTCAGCTTATATATTTAAAATATGGCTCCCTCAAAATTTTTTTTGTTCTTCGTAGATCTCTGCTTGTTGATATCTACCAAATATGTTAAGAATGAGGAGTTTGATTTTAAACATGGAGCCCCAGAAATGTTTTCCAAATGACAGAGCATATACAACTCCAATTCCGTACTCAAGAGAGCTGAAGCAACTGGAAGGTAATGGCACTGGAAATAGTCACAACACTATGCTTGTCATTCTTTGTAAAGGAAGAGGTTTCGATTGAAATTCAAGCTGGTGAAACTCGGCAAACCATGAGGGAGGAAGACTGCCTCTAAAAAATATTTTCCTGAAGTTTTTGAAAATATCATGAAAGGAAATAAGATTGTAGAAACCACAATGTGCACTAATTGGAGTAGATAGAATTACAATGTTCCTCATTTTTTCCTGATCTCAACAATTATTTCCCACAGCATCATAAACTTGGGAAATACAAAAAGTCCTCAAGGAACTCTTAAAGGTCCAGAATGCTAATAATTGCACATTGTGCAACACCAGTAGGGCAATATGCAACTAAGTCGCTTTTACCTACAGCCATCCCCCAAAAAATCTAAGTTCAGTCTGACCTTTATTCTAGAGAAAGTCTGCTTTCTTCACCAAAACAACTGCCTTTGCTCAGGAAGAACAGTTCTATATCTCGTGTATGACTTATGAGGACTATCTTTTTTTCAGCCATATCCACATCGTACATGAAATCCTTTTCAGAAATTAGAATGGCTTCAAGTACTTCCATCAGCAAATGAAAGTTTAAAATACATCTTTCTGTCTTGGATTTCCTGAGTAAGAACTACAAAGTGCTGAAAGACCTGGGTAGTTAAGAATAACCACAATTAGAGATAAACCTCCAACGAAATGTCTTTTTCTGGTCCTGCAATAGCACAGAGGTGACTAAGGGATAAGGTCTGATTTCTTCATTATTATTATTAGATATTTAAACTTGTATTTCAGACTATTAAAAGTTATGTTCTCAGTAGAGGACAAACAGGACACATCTGGACTTCACAGTGAATGATTTGGACATTGTCTATTAACAAGCTGCCCACGGACAACGAAGATACCATATGATATGCATTTTTTTCAGACATGATCTCAAATGAAATCAAGAATAGCAGTCACGCACCTGTGATAAGATGCATTTCTATTAGAAGATTGGGATAATGAGTTCTCATCATCTATGAAAAGCCCCATTATCTGGTGACTAAACAGCACATTACCAGTGAAATAAAAAATTATCAAAATGAACTCATCTTAATTTAGCCTGAAAAGGTTATCGTCAAGTGTATTTCCAGATGGGAAGACCTTTTAAAAAGTTTGTAAAAGAAAACAAATTAATTTGTGAAACATTATAGGGATCTGGTGTAATAAAGTCTAAAAGCTCTAAACAAGGTGTCAGAAATATTTCACACTACTGAAAATCACTGTATAGAAACTGGACATTGGAGGGACAACTGAAAGTGGTTACGTTCCGAGAATAAGATTTGTTCAATTTCACTGCTCTGTTACTTCACTGTCCCCAGAATACCACTCCTCCTTACAATAGGATTGGCATTGCAAAGAGGCAAGGTTTAAAAACCAAGTCATTCCCTTGAGTAGGAAAAATACTCCATTATCTTCATCCATTCTACAGCCTTACTAATAAGGCTTATGTAGTAATAATTTCCTTTACAGTCTGAAAAATGTAACTTTCTAATTTCTGAAATATTACAATTAAAACCAGAAAGGTATAATGTGAGTGGAACTGGAAGAGGTAAAACTCCTTCTTTATATAACTGAAAATATTATTGTGGCAATGACAGAAAATCTGGGAAGGTTAATATTCCTTCTACAAATCTGCTTATCATATCCCACGTTTTCTGAGATATTTTACCTTCACAAATCATGCCATGAATGCAATTAAGTTTGTGTTTACTACCTTGTATGCTGTTATTCCAACCATATTTTTGATCAACAGTGTTCATCTTGGTATGAGGACAAGCACTACAAAGAGTCACAGAATCACAGAACAGGAAGGCACCTCTGGATCGTCAGAGGCATCATCTAGTCCAATCCCCTGCTCAGAGCAGGGTCAACCAGAGAATGTTGCTCAGGACTGTGTCCAGTTGGGTTTTAGATATCTCTAAGAATGGAAGCTCCACAACTTCTTTGAGCCACAGATAACATTGTGATCATGATCATGTAAAAAAAAAAATTAAAAATTTTGTGTTTAAATGGAATTTTCTGTATTTTGGTGTGTGCCCATTGCCCTTGTCCTGTCATTGGATACCACTGAGAAGAGCCTAGTAACTTTTTCTTCTTTACTCCCCCCATCAGATATTTATACACATTGATAAGGTCCCCTTTAGCCTTCTTTGCTCTAGAATGAACAGTCCCAGCTCTCTCAGCCTCTCCTCATATGACAGATGATCCAAGCCCTTAATCATCTTTGTGACCCTTCATTAGACACTTTCCAGTATACCTCTGCTCTCTTGTGCTGGGGAGCCCAGCACTGGACCCAGCACTCCAGATGTGTTTCATCAAGGCTGAGCAGAGAGGAAGGATCACCTTGCTTGACGTGCTGGCAACATTCTTCCTAATGCAGTCCAGGACACTGTTTTCCCTCTTTTCACTGCTGGCTCATGGTCAAGTACACATCCACCAGGACTCCCAGGGCTTCCTCTGCAAAGTTGCCTTCCAGCCATTCGGTCTCCAGCCTGTACTGCTGCATGGAGCTGTTCCACTCCAGGTGCAAGACTTGGCATTTGCATTTTTGAACTTCATGAGATTCCTGTCAGCCATTTCTCCAGCCTGTCAAGGTCCCTATGAAGGGCAGCACCACCATCTGGTCCATCCATCATTTTGCCACTTCTCCAGTTTTTATCATCTGCAAATTTGCTGAGGGCACACACTGTCCCAGGTCATTAATGAAGATGCTAAAAACTATTGGCCCTGGTATCAATCACTGGGGTATACCACTAGGGACTGGCATCCAGATGGACTTGGTACCACTGATAACAAGTCTTTGAGCCCAGAAGTTCAGTCAGCTTTCAGTCCACCTCACTGTCTGCTTACTCAGTCCACACTTCACCGTGTGTCTATGAGGATGTTATGGGAGACAGTGTCAAAAGCCTTGCTAAAGTCAAAATAATCAACATACACTGTTCTCCACTCATCAGTCAAGCCAGTCACCTCTTGATAGATGGCCATTAAGTTGGTCTGATGTGATTTCTCCTTCATAAATCCATGCTGATTACTCCCTATCACCTTCTTGTGCTTCATATGATACTTGATGCATTTGGAAATAATTACAAGGATTATTTGCTCCATCAGTTTCCCAGGGATTGAGTGGAGGCTGACCAGCTTGTAGTTCACTGGATCCTCTTTCTGGTCTTTCTTGAAGATAGGGGTGACACGGGTATGTCCAGCTTGTTTAAATGTGCCACAACCTCTCCCACCAAGAGTAAGTTTTCCTTTATCCAGACTTTCCCTCAGGTCTCAGGGGCCTGGGATCCCTGAGGCCAGATCTTACCAGTAAAGACCAAGGTGAAGAAGGCATTGAGTACCTCGTACTTTTCAATGTCCTTCACCACCAGGTCCACTGCCTCATTCAGCTGTGGGCCCATGTTTTCCCTGGTCTTCCTTTTGCTGCTGATGTACCTGTGGAAGCCCTTCTTGTAGCCATTGAGATTCAACTCTAGATGGGTTTTAGCTTTCCTAACCCCAATCCTGCATGCTCAAACAGTATCTTTATTTTCCCCCTGGGTCACTAGGCTACATCTCCTGGATATAATTAAGAAACTTATGCTAATTATGTGCATGTAGCAAATAAGAAACTTCAAGTAACATTTTACTTTGACTGGTAACAGGTTTGGGTTGGTTTTTTTGTTCTGTTTTTTGTTTTCAATTGGAAGCTGTCCTTACATATATAATGGCACTGGATACAATTCCTGCCTGACCAGTTGTTTATAAAAGTATGAAGAACTGCATAAAACTTACCACAGAGCCTTAAAAGGCAGTAGTGCTGCTCACTATAAAAATTGGATGAAAATGAAGTATTCTCTGCGAGACAAAACAGTAACAATTCACAACTATTGGTTAGATGTCAAAAGTGCTTACAAAACATACAACAGCACATTATGTTGGTTCTGAGAATTGCTTCCTACTACAGCAAAATACCCAGAGCTTTGAGCTTTGATAAGAGAGTTATTTGTTCATAGCCATTAGTGACACTGTTTCGTCATGGGTAGGAGGAATACATGCAGCACAGACAACAGTTAAAAAATACTTCAACTGACAAACTTATTTTCCATAGTTCGTTTTCATTTTATAAGAATGAACTTGGGCAGAATTTTATACCAGAGTTAGCCTGTGAATTGGATTCACTCAGGATCGTCACAGCCTTTCTTCCCTGTGAGGACATTTTATATTCCAGTAGGGAGCTTTTAGAAGAGTCGGACATCATTACCTCTTATACAGTTTCTTTCTTGTTTTGTCAATGGTTATTTTGGTCTGGTGAGGCCTTTTCTAGACATTGTTATTTCACCCCTTTTTTGATAGTCCTTGTTGTTGGTAGTGTGCTTTGAGTCTGTCCAGTTTCTGTAGGTCTATTAATGACATTCCCATTGACAAAATAGATGAAAATTCAAATATATTGCTTTGTGCTTGAGATAAAAGAAAACTAAAATGAAGGATATAGTTTCAAAACCCCCTGGAAATCTGTACCTTGCACAAAGGAAATACACTAGTCGTCAACTAATGAGCCGTAACTTGGTGTTTCACCCATGGAAAGACTGCTGCTCCTACTCCACTCCTGAACAGACATTGTCCACAATGACAGCTTGTAGCTCTGCTCCTGTGTAAGACATGACTCACCCAACTCCCACCAAGTCCACAGGTCATTAGGAGTGCAAAAGCCAACACCTCCAGCACCTCCGAAGGAAGATATTTTATGTAAGGGTCTCATGGCTCTCTCCCATTATATAATGGGAGATTCTGATTTGCAAGAAAAAGACATGTTAGACTAATCTCTCTGCTAAGGCAGCAGTTCCTGCAGAGTTTTGGACTCAGGGGAGCTGAGAGGCTATCTCACAGAGAGGCAAGCCTTGGTCAGACAGCTGCTCCTGGCCTTGCTGCTGCTCTCAGCTCCTGTAAAGTTGCTTCAAGCAGTGTGGTTGACCTGGGAGTCACTATTTCAAACAAGATGAAGTTACTCACCACAGTACAGGACAGCCTGAAGTCAATGGGATCAGGAGTTACTGCCTCACAGGGAGCAGCATATTTGTGCAATACAGCCGTTTCTGGTTCTGTCCAAGTTCTCGCAGCTGTCCAAGATCTATCTTTTGCTTAAAAAATAGCAGGATGGTGTATCAACTCACACTTGCAATTTAAACAGGCCTCATCTCGAAAATGAGGAATACAGAGTCCAATCTGAACTCTCTCTCACACAAAAAGATCTTTGTCATGCATAATATTACTTCCATCAATAAGCAAAAAGAACAGCAAATCTAAGGTCTTACCTTAGATTTCCCCATTTTGTCTAAATAAGAAATATAGAACAGGACCGCCTTATTAACATGTTTCTACCCATTATTCATGTATGCTATACATGATGTAATTAATATTTAGTAATTAATATACATGTAATAGTAAATACTATACATGAAGTAACACACATTGAGTGTGTTATGCTAATACTTCCAAAAGCCTTTGGTCTTCACAGCTAGTAAAGGAACGTCACTACAAACTGCAGCTAGATAACTGAACCACAGGTTTTAAATGCATCTTAATTTCTACATGCATTTAAATGTAAGTTATGTCACAAACTTCTAGCATACTAGATCTAAATATACAGCAAATTGGTACTTCCCAATTATTCTGCCACATCTTCAGATACTATTTAAAAGCATTCTGAGCAGGGAGAACAAAACAGTACCTAAGCATTTTAATGAATTGTATTCAAACTCATTGATTTTTAAACAGATATATGTATTTAATATTAAACCTGGCAGGTCTGGGATTTTTTGTTGTTTTTAACAGATCACATTCTGTGCAAAAATTTGTAATACTCACATTTTGGTGATATGTATGCCATGCTTGTCAAAGGCTTCTTAGTTTCATAATTTTGATGCCTAGAGACCATTTTTCTGTTTCCATAAGTGCTTCTACAGGTCAATAGTCTGAATTGCTTTTAAGTAAATTTAGATAGAAAAAAAATCTAGTTTTCCCATTTACACTGTACCCGCCAGTTTATTCAGAAACTGATATCATTAGAAGTATGGCTGAATTTTAAAAGAAAATACATTGGATGTGAGCTTAATAGTTCTGTATCCAGTTAAATAGTTTTGTGTTCATTGGTTGTCTAAAACCTGTTTTTCTGTTGGAGGATAACTCAGTAGATTTTAAAGTCCCATGTGTCTGGATGGAATGTGTAGTCCAGAGGATTTCTGATGAGTGTAGAGGCAGAAGAGGGAAACAAAATCCCAAACTAAGGAAAACAAAATACAAACACACACACACACACAAGATGAAGAACAACAATAGCAAAACCAACAAAAGAATCCTTCCGATTTAATGTCAGGTGCTATTGTAATGAAATCATACAAGTTTCTGTGAGATGGCAATGCCTTTCAGAAATAAAAATCCAGCATAAAGGAATCTGCTTCCTAAAAAAGTAAGAGCAAGTTCACCTTTTCTTCACATTCTTGTCTACACCACATCCCATCTGCAATGAATGGAAGGACACACAGAGATCTTTTTAAACTCAATTTTTTATTGGGGTTTTTATTTACTTTTTGGAGGGTTTTTTTGTTTTAATAATAAATACCTGTCCTTCAGAAAATTGCAAACTTCCTAATTACCATATTGCTGGAAACAGAACGATATTCTGTACCACCTCAGTCCTGCTTTCTTATATATCCTTTGAGGCATCAACCTCTGGCCACTATCAAAGACAAAACAGTTGGTAAAGTTGCTGCCTAACACAGACTGTTCTTTTGTGAACAGGGTCAAGCAGTTAATTTAATACCTTGGTCTCCTGATGTGTTATGAACTGTCATGACAGTGGTTAGTCATCATCAACATGTCCAATTTTTAAGATGATAAAGCCAAATAAAGCATCATTAGATCTTTAGCTATTATAACTTGCAAGTGATAAACAGATAAACAAATCTGTTTGGTTTTAGGACTGCTCTCAGCTGATTAGTCATTTGAGAACCTACATTAAAAATACATAAATGTGAAAAAATTTAAAGGAAATATATGAGACTACCAGGAAAAAAGTGGGAATGTTATTTTTTATATCTGAAGGTGCAGTGTTGTTATGCCTTGCACAAAGTGGACATGGTCAATCACGTTCATTGACTGGGGAAGAAATCTATAGTTCCTTGAGATGTGAAGGTTTATTCAGTTTACTGGTGAGAAAGTGGGCATTAATTATTCT
>WAAD01001882.1:743-16201 GCA_013389945.1 Fregata magnificens
GCCAGTCTTTACTACTTTACTTTTCTGGTTCTACATGACAAATCCACATGCAGTTATAGCAACACTACATCCCTTCCAAGTATTTCCTGACTAACCCTTTTTAAAATAAAAAGACCTCTTTCCGTAAAAGCCACAGTGCCAAACAACACTGACCAAATATTACTCTATTTCTGTATTTTGTGTTTTCCGAGTCCTTTAGGAAGCTGGTACAACTTAGTAATCTCACTTGGCTGCTGCAACATGCATTTTCAACCAGCCTGACAAAAGCTTGACAATTGCATTATTAAATGACCACAAACTATTTAAGACCTCTTGCATCTCTCAGTATGTTTCAGGGCTGTTGGGTTTTTTTGGTTTGTTTTTGTTGTTGTTGTTATTGCTGTTGGGGTTGCTGTGTCCCGTCCCATCCCATCCCCGCCTTGAGTATCACGTTTAATCACTACCATTCCAAGTCTGTGATAAATGTAAGGCAACTGACAATAAATGAAGAGCAAGGCATTTTCCTTGAAACGCAGGCTGCAGAGATACTGGTGTCAAAGTAGACAATACTTGCACATCTAGGTAAAAAGAGTTAGCTGGGTACACCTATGTCCCTCGTGGCATTTAAGACTTTCCACTGTGCCATCAAACGTAACGAAGAAAACATGCACTAAAGAACGTTACATGAAAGAGAGTTTGTAGTAAGATACTTAATACACTCTTTTACCAAGTTCAGTGTGATTTGTATTACCTAGGTTTAATCAGTTCTCCCCCCTTGATTCCTCCACCCCCAAGCTATTAAGTGAATGGTAGCTCAAGCCTACCAAAAAAAGGCAAGACAACTAATACTGGCTTGTGTGCTGACACACAAAGCGCACTGAGCACAGCTGGGTTGGGGTTTTTTTTCTTAATTTTTTTTTTATTAAACGAAAACAGACATTTCAGAGTCAATATTTCACGGTTCAACTGCAGATTAAGTCTGCATGTAAAGACTGTAGCTTGAAGAATTACAACACTGTGAATAATACTAAGATGCATGTTATTGCTTAAGGCTTTGCATGAACAAGGGCCATAACGGAAGAACTTACCATTGTTATACCCAATACTGTAGGCCTAACGAGAAAAAATGGAGCTCGAAAAATATTTTGACTTCTTTCCCAGAAAGAGTAGAAAAGGTCTGCCCAGCAGACTATCCACAGCATTAAGCCCAAAGCCTGCAATACAAAAGTGTATTNAAAGTCTGCAATACACCATGCTATTATAGTCCTTCTTAAAACTTTTCACTTGTTCTACAAGGGAAAAAAAAAGTAAGAAAACATTAAGTACCTATTTCACAACAGAAGTGGAATAGAACACCTGCAGCAGCTCTAGAAATCTATGCTGTGTAACTTGAGATGCTGACAGGATAAATTCTTTTTGTTATTGAAATAAAGGCCTCTAGATTGAGTTGCCTTAAAAGTCTTCTCCAACTGGTCTTAAAAAGGATTTGTATGCTTTTTTTGCTATGTCAGAGTAAATTTCAGAAAGCCTACTGATAAAAGGTCAAGGGAAACACATAAGCCTTGTAAATCAAACACAAGTAGGACAAGTAAGTTACAGCTGAAGTGTACATGCAGGCCAAGATTGATGCTCAACAAAAATAGTGTGCTAAAACATAGCTGAAAATAGATTCAAACTTCCAGATAAGCTTAATAAATTCTGATTTTAAAAAGTCATGTACCGTTTTGGCTTTGTTGAGGTTTGACATTTGTATGTATCCCCTGTCATGACAACGAAGATATAAGAAGTATACTGGGAAGCAGACCCACAGGTAAATGCAAGGAATCCAGACCAGGACTGTGTTCTGAAAGCACTGGGTGAAGTCTGGATTGTGTGTGTGCCATGTCAGATTCCAGTCCTGGGGAGAGAAAACGGATTGAGTTAAAGAAAAAGCAAACACAGAACTTCAGTATTTAAGAAAAGAAATAGTAACTACGTGCCTTGTTCTGTATCTCTTCTTGTGTATGTATTTATACTTGTATTAAACTGGCTCCATTCAGTGATGTATCTAATTTTATTGCACTTTTTGTAGCTCAGAAATTTTAAACCTTCCTAAGATGACATGAGTATCACTTTTGTTGGTTATACACAGCTATGGTAACACAACTCACTCAAGTGTAATACTGGGATCTTTAACAGTACTTATCAGGATCTTTAACAGTATTAATCAAGGATTTTCACATTATCATTGCAGAAAAATAACATGACAATGCTAGCTATCTCCCATTATAACCACTGTGCGTGTATGTATAACTACTCAGATACACCGCATTCTCAAATTTCAGTGTGGAAACATTATCTGGCACACAGTAAAAGTGAACAGCACAAGACAACATCACTTCACTATTTGTAAAGTAGTCTCATAGCTCCCAAGCTGTCTGCAGCAAACCCAGTTGAGACTTTCTGGTAATTCACAACAACAGGGCATAGAACTAAGTAAAATAGGCTCACCCTTGCAGCCCGTTTCCTACTCGACAACAGGAAAATGTAAATCAAAATAATTCAATGTTTCCCTATTTCTCTCAACACAATTCTCAAAAACAAGATAAATCACCATACAATCAAACCAAAACTGACACTTACAGTAATAAAAATGTGATCACCATTTCCATTACCGGTACAAGGACTACTTACAATGACAGGCTATTTAGTAAAATGAACTTTCATACCATATTTATGACTGGCTTGAGTTAGGGAAATCTTCTGCAGGAAATTTTACCTTAAAATTACTGGCTTTGCTGTAAAATTATCACAAGGGACACTTCCTCTCAAGTGCTGTAGATTTCTGACTCTCCAACAGAATGATGCAATACAGAGATATCGCTGCTGCAGATGGACGGCAATATTCAACAGCCGAAGCATAGCTCACAGGCTTCTGTTTAAAAGCCACACAGCCAAGAGTAGCAGCCCCATGCCGAAAGGCTTGTTAACTATAGTGTCGTTTTCCGTTGCAAAGCATTTTTTCAGACAGTTGCACAGCTTACAACTGCACAGAATACCAGTACCACCACTGGGATATAATGGCAGTCAGTAATCCTTCTGCTCTATAAAAGCCTGAGCTAGTCACAGAAATAAGTGCCATTATCCACATTTTATAGATGAGGAAACAGAACCAAAAGCAGCTGTAGTGCCTGCCCCCTCTATTCCAACATCAAAGCTGAAAACAGATCCCATTGTTCAGAATCACCAGACTTTGATCCTTATTTGTCCCCATCTTCCACTGATTAAACAGTTTCAAACACAGTTACAGAGACGGGAAAATAGATCTAAAGAGAAACGTAAGATATAACTTGCAAAAATTTCAACTTGATGGTAACCAGACATCATTTTATCATAGAGCAGGTTTCCCCTTAAATTTGACCATTCCGTATTAAGATGTGTTGTTGTGTTTTAAAAAAATAACTTCTTTTGAAAATGTATTAATAAAAATATTTTCT
This sequence comes from Fregata magnificens, assembly GCA_013389945.1. Lineage (NCBI taxonomy): Eukaryota > Metazoa > Chordata > Aves > Suliformes > Fregatidae > Fregata > Fregata magnificens. The sequence goes on from WAAD01001882.1 coordinate 4,199, forward strand.
TCCCCACTTCCCTCTCAATTTCTGTCAGAATCTAGTACTTCTTTCTTCATTAGATACAAGACAGTATGCACAGGACACAGAGTTGTTATTTTCCTCCTCTAATTCTACAGCATTCTAAAACTTCTTCTCACTTCATATAAATTTTAATTTGTCAGTTTAAAAAAAAAAAACCTCCAAACTTAATACAGCCAATTCAAGGAAACAAACACTGGTAGAGCATAAAAATGCCCGATTATGTTTTAGTGTATCCGCATAGGGGTCACGTACGTTGTTCGTGACAAGGCAGCAGCTGTGAGACACTGTGGGCAAGCCACATGCTTGTTAAGTTCCCTGACTGCATAACATCAGAAATTTCAGCTGAGTCATCCTTACATTTAGCCACCGCACAAATGTTTTTGGCTTTCTAAGTCCCAGCTGCTCCGCTCCAGCACAACAGCCAAGAAAAAGTCTCATGACTCTGCAGAACAGTTTACAATTCACAAATTAAGACAGTTAATATGATTAACTATTATTATGATAATATGATTAACTATTATGATTAAGATGATTAATATGATACAAGTAAATTGACAAGATGTAATCACCTTTACAACAAACAAACAAGAGCACTGACATTTTATTGAGTAAATTTTTAGAGATCTACACACTGCTTAAGAAAGTTACTATCTCCTTTTTCAGTGTTTTTAAATGCCTGCTGTAAAATGAATCAGGCAATTACGAGAAAGGGCAGAGCAGGTAATGCACATGCCACTGCCACGTGGCTAAATAAAAGAAGGAAGTACTGTATGCATGACTGCTATGCACATTGGCTGCAGGATATTCTAAAAATATGTGCAATCTTTCATTTGACTTTCATATTTGCAAGTTACCTGCAGGTGTTTCTGCATGAAAGGCAAGAGGGTACAATGCAATGGTACTCCAGGGTTAAGAACAGAAAGTTGGGACAAATGGGCAGTTTGGGGTAAGATTACTACTAGAATTTAAAAGCTACAGCAACATCAGTGTCACGTTTCCAGGATTTGATCCAGAGGCTGTTGGTATCAAATAGGAGTTTGCTTAACTTCAATGCACTATTCTTCTCTGTACAAGAGAAATGGCTACATGCAGATGAGGTGCAGAAGCCTGTCGAGGCAAAGGCAAGAGGAACTCAATCCATTACAAAAGAAAGCCATATCCTAAGTTCTGCATGGAGGATACCATAGCTTTCTGAGGTTCAGCTGTGGCTGGAAAACATGTCACTCATCATGAAATCAACATGTATTCATATTCAAATCATAATGTTCAGTTACACAAGTCTAGACTAGTTCTGCCAGTTTAAAGTACATGCTTCTCCTTTGCTTCATGTAAACACAGTTTGAGTTTTATTTTTTGCCAGCACAAACCAAAATTCTTTACAGATCAACGCAGAAACATTCACTGAAGCAGACCTTTGTGTTTAACAGACATTAATCAGCAAATGAATGACATTTTTTCTGACTCAAGTTTTAGAAACAATAGCAAGTTCTATTAAAGCACTAAGTTGCCCCATTTTCACATCTCGAAGATAAATACCAACTTTCACTCTGACTGATCAGCTAACCCTTATACTTTGCAAGAGCACATCAAAGGACAGAGATCCAAGTATCCATTGAAAGCCTACACAAACTAGCAGCCTCCTGCCACAAAGGAGAAGAAGGAAAAAAGAGGTTAGGTCTCTAGCTATTAGATTGAAGGCTGCTTCCAGATGATACAATTTAAGCTATGACTGCAAGAACCCACAGGAGAAGAATCAGTGTGATCCTTGTTCCTTTCTTGGTAGGTGTTGGGAGAGAAGAGATCTGCTGTTGGCTTAGTTTTAGTCTAGTCCAAAAGAACCACATCTCGTATGTTAAATAGTTTCAGGTTGGGGTCTTTTTCCTTTTAAAATCCCTGGACAATTTTAAAGTTTCCCAGAACAGCAAATGGGTATTTTTAAATTTATCCGACCTATTTCTCCGTTTTCATTTCTACCACCAACACTGTGGCTGAAAAAAACACCAGTCCACGGTTTTTGTGCCCAATAGCACGTTTTCTCTTACGGCACAAAAAGGCTTCCTCTCACATTTGAAGTGAAACCCTCTGCCTCCAAGAAGAGCACAAAAAATGCTTGGCATTCCCCAGAATCATGTGGATCTATTCACAGGTAAACCACTTATTTAACAGTGCATAAACCCTAGGAAAATAAAGAACTATTATTAATGCCTGTCTAAAATGTCAGTAACAGGAAAGATAAAAACATTGGCAGTAGGACTGTAAGACAAAGTTGCAACACAAACAATCAGTTACTCTGCCTCTGCTGAGGAAAGGAAGACTACAGGGAAGCTGTATGCCTAATCTGAGGAATAACAGTATTTGACACTGGACGGGACCTTATGGATGGCTGCCTCTCTCCTGGCAGCCAGGAAAGGCTGTTAAGTGAGCAGCCAGCGGCCGCCTGTTCTCACATCAATAATCCTACTTGACCCACAGCACATTTTAAAACTCTCACTGGCAGAAACAGAGAGACCAAAATTGCTCAGTTTTGTGCCTGCTGTGTGCAAGTGTGCTAGAGGTGCAGGCTGCCAACCACACTGTTAAATTCACCTGCACGAATGAGCCGTGACTGAAAAATGACTTAAAACATTACCACACACCTACGTAAAAAATGAAATTACAAAACCACACTGGAATCTTCATATCACCGTCAACACTACCTCCTTCAAATGGAGTTCGACACTGACATTGGTATGCACCCACTACTTCAATATCACCCGCAGAACAACCACCTCCTTTTGTAATACCAAGATATGGTTTCTCAATCCTATTTTCCTAACAGTAAAAAAACCTTTCTTCGTTTAATGCAATGCTTACATTTAGTAGAATGCAAGTAATTGGCTCTCTCAGGCACTAACACTGTAATTGCAGCTGACAGCTTTCATTATAATAGTATCCTCACTTTCTCATTTAAATAGGAAGTCTCACAATCTGGCAGCTCTGGACATCACATTAAAAAATTCCCCAGTGTAACACCTATAAACCCATGAGCTGACTCAACCGTTCTCCCTCAGATGCCCGGAGGCCATCGGCCTTTAGCCTACACTATCTAAAACAGCAAGTTTCCTGCCTGCCTCTCCCCAGATAGGAGATTTGCCTGACCTAGGTGAGCCTACAGCCTCAGAAGAGCTACTAGCATCAGTGGACAACAGGAGGGCGGGAGGTGCAGAAAAGGACCTCTCCCTTTAAGGCTGCTTTAAAGGAACTCTGACCTTGCTTTAAAAGTCCTCAATACCACCATTCTCCATCAAAACCAACAGTAAAAGCAGTGACACTGTTGACCACACTGAGAATTAAGGAAAACAATGAACTACAAAGTGATCCACATTTTGCAGTAGGTTAGAAGGAGGTCTGTTTTCAAGTGATAAACTTAAAAGAGCTCTCCAAAGTTATTCAGCTTGCCAAGCAAGTTTTATTCAATTTAGCTTTAGAAATTTTGAAGAAAGACTGAAATCATGTTCTCAGAACACTGTAAATATAGCATCTTCATTCTGTCATTCACATTTTGGAGTCAGATCATTAAACGTGTGCTGAAGCTCACCATTTCTCTAAGAGCATGTTTAGAATAGACCCTAAAACAAGCACAATCATACACAATCTTCACCAGCATAACATTTGCCCTGTTGTGCTTACTGTTCAGGCTAAATCACAAGAGGTGACAAGTTGATAAAACAAGCAACAGATATTTGTACAAGAAAAATACTCCAGAACTCCCACAAAAAGCAGCAGAAACACCCACACCTGCAGCTCTCCTGTCTGCTCAGCAGTATTCACAGAAACAAGCAGCAGAAGATTAAGTTACCCAAAATGCACGAATCTCTCCTGCGACACAATGTAGTAGTTGTCCTTGCAATTGGAGCTAGTGCAGAACGTACAAGTAAAATGGTACCTTTGCTGTGATGCACACAAAGTGAGCTCATGCTGCATTTAAATAAAGCTCAGTACACTGCCCATTTCTTTGAAGACCTATACTAACTACATGAAATTAATGGTTTACTGGTTTATTGTATCATCTAAGGGTGTACCCTGCAAATAGGAAGGAGAAGAAAAATTTAAAATACTCGTACAGATTTTACAATAATATCTTTCCAATGGCTACTTCCTATGCTTAATGAAAGACAGCCAGGAGTGATTTTTTTTATTTTTAGAACACACAAAACCAGGATTCTACTAAAAAGTAAAAGCCACACAACCAAATACTTGATCTCATTCCCAGACCTCCACAGACTCTAAAAATTACTTCTGCAAGGAGAAATGGTGGAATTACGCTCCTGCACAGAACTATACCACTTACCACAAGCAGTGGAACAAATGAGTTCCTTTGTTCTCATTCTCACGAATGAGAGAACATTCTCATGTTCTCTCAAAACTATGAGTAACAGAGTCTGCCAGACTGCTGATTTGGGAAGAGACTTCAGGACTTCCCTTCATGGTCACACCTGAGGATAGGTGCTCATAGCCCCACAAAGTTCTCAGACATTTCTTCAGGCCAGTAACAGCCCAATCAGATCAGTAAGTTTCTGCCTTTTTGTTCTTCTACTGTCACAAAGGTGAAATAAGAAACATTAATGGTAATTACTACATTGGGACGTAAGAATTAGATTCAGATCTCCAACTCTCACAGAGATTGCATTCATCCACACAAAAACCATAGTTTGGGGTTTGTTTGGGGTTGGTTTTTCTTTTAATTACTCCAGGAGAACTAAACCTACCATGCAGTTGAGGATCTTCTCTCACTTGACACTAGAGTCTTGGGCAGGCGGTGTTCACCAAACAGTGAGAACACAAAACATTTCTCCTCGTAAAACCATGAAAGGAACAAAACCACTGCTATTAAATCTGAAGTTCATTGGTTAAAATGCTAGTAGTAGTCAGGGAAGCAAGGAACAAATAATAGTTTAGCAAAAGTTTGAAAAATACAGGCCTCCAATTAAGATTTTGACACGTAAGTCTTGTGTCTGAATAAAAAGCCTTGAATCATTCGCAAGCAAGCCTTCTAGCCCAGCCTCCCAAAATACCACGTTCAGATCGAGACCTCAGATAGGGGAAGAGACCATGCCCCTTCTTCCTCATTTCAAAGCAATTCTGAAATCTAAGCTTTATTCTTATAATCTCTTAATGTTGTCACAAGACAAGATTGTTAGAGCAAGGGGGGAAACATTAAAAAAAAATAATCATCACATAATAAACAGGTCCTAAAATTTTTAAATCATTTATATAAAGAAGATTTAGGGGGGAAAATATCAGTAAGTGTTTCTAGTGACAAGGAAATACCCTTAATTTCTCATAATGTTTTCTATTAGGAATGGTTTTACTAAGACCAAGTTCTCAACAGTAATGACTCACATAATGCAAATTTGACTTGTTAACACAGCCAAGAAAAAGCCTCTACCTTCCAATGCCTGGTCCTGAACTTAAATCAGGTGTCTACACCACCTTGTCCAAAACACAAACAGCAGTATTTCCTAATGTTTACATAGAGTTGAAATCCTTTGTTATAGACAGCACTGCATCAGCTGAAACTGTGTGTAAAATTACAAGGGGGGGGGGGGGGGCATGTTTTGCTTTTTTTTCGTTTTGGCCTAAAATAAGAAGCTGGTGCTCACAAGTTGCCAGAGAAAGGAGCACCTGCAGCTGTGGAATTTACAAGAGCTGATCTTTGTAATCCAAGAAGCTAAAAGCCACTGAACTACGGCTATTTTTTTTTGTGTCAGGGAAACATATGACAGATTACATCAGCACTTGCAAAATTAAAATGTTTAGCCTCTTTCTACAGACGTAACATTTCCATACCCTGCCATGTCTGCGAGTACCATGAGACAACATTTGGCCACATGACAACAAAATATTTACCATTCACAGTTTCAGAATCAAAAGTATGGTTTTTACCCTTCTGTAAAGTTTTTCACTGAAATCACTGTTACTTAAAAGGATACAGGAAAAAGATTCCTGTTCCCATCTCCTTTTTGCACCTAAACCAGGACTTTTGCTTAAGAATGCAACAGCCTGTATATCGAGTTCAAATAGCTGTGAAAAGTTTGAACACACCTGGGTAATAATCTTACAAAGGGACTAAGATAACAGCTTAAGTCGGGATAAACTGTATCCGAAGCTACCACACATGCAAACAGTGAGAAAACAGTAATGCACGGAATTCTGACTCTATTAAAAGTAAGCAAAAGGTCAGTACCCAGCAGCGGGCTTTTTAGAGATGTGACCTAGAATGACTTCAGTGCAACCCGGGTTAACCTTCACTTAGTCCCAGTATAGCACAGTGTTTCAATGTAAACTGCATTGTAATTGCATGGAACAGCACAAGTTATTCAGGCATTTTGCTGGGGCTTTTCCCTCATTTAACTTTTCTGAGCAACCTTGAACTGACAGCTGTAGAGCAACAGGTCATCTGTTAAGAAAATCCCCATCAACAACAGAATATCAGGCTTCATTTTCCTCTATTTCCCCTAAACTGATCTATTCTGGATCAAGAGAGATAAGTTTAATTTCTAATATAAGTTTAATTTCTATGCAAACTTAGACCCTTGTTCACATGACCAACAAAAATGTTTCACAGGTTTAAACGAGAGAAAGCTGACAAATAAGCCTCTGGCTTTCATAGCTAAAAAACCCAATGACAACCAAGCCATGAGAATCAGGCAATCAGCTGTTAATTATAATAAAGGCACCATCTTGTATAAAGGTTTTTCCATTTAACACTCTGCTACTGCTCCTCCTCTGTTCCAAATGCTGTCCACATATGACCTTCCTATGTCAGCAAATAGAAGTAGTTTTCTGATCTGCGTAATCTTTTTAAACTCTGGTCACAAATGCATTCACAAACTTGATACCTTTACAACTAAAGGAAGAGTCTAAACTCATAACTTTTATCAAGCTCACTCAGCACCACTCTCACAGCATCTCAAACTCCCTCCCTAGCTCTGCCACAAACACACTGAAAAAGTACTAATGACATTTTACAGTGCAAAAAGCTGCACGGTTCCACGATACACGCTAATTTACTGCTTATCTAATGCATGACAGCATATGCCACAGAGCTTCAGAACATGAAGTCTCACAGTATCCTCCTGGATAAAATGTCCAGCATACAGCTGGATAAACACATAATGCAATGGGTCAGCAACTGGCCGATGGGTCGGGCTCAAAGGGTTATGGTAAATGGGGCTACATCGGGCTGGCGACCGGTCACTAGTGGGGTTCCGCAGGGATCCATCTTGGGGCCAGTGCTCTTTAATATTTTCATAAATGACTTGGATGCAGGACTCAAAGGATTAGTATCAACGTTCGCCAATGATACAAAACTGGGAGGAGCTGTGGACACTCTTGTGGGCAGAGAGGTCCTACAGAGAGATCTGGACAACTTAGAGAGCTGGGCAATCACCAACCATATGAAGTTTAACAAGGATAAGTGCCGGATTTTGCACCTGGGACATGGCAACCCTGNAGGGGAAGCCGTATGAGGAGCAGCTGAAGCCACTTGGTCTGTTCAGCCTGGAGAAGAGGAGACTGAGGGGAGACCTCATCGCGGTCTACAGCTTCCTCACAGGGGGAAGAGGAGGGGCAGGTGCCGATCTCTTCTCCCTGGCAACCAGTGACAGGACCCGAGGGAATGGCAGGAAGATGTGCCAGGGGAGGTTTAGGTTGCACATTAGGAAAAGGTTCTTCACCCAGGGGGTGGTGGAGCACTGGAACAGGCTCCCCAGGGAGGCAGTCATGGCGCCGAGCCTGACAATATTCAAGAAGTGTTTGGACAATGCTCTCAAACACATGGCGTGAATTTTGAGATTGTCCTATACAGGGTCAGGAGTTGGACTTGATGATCCTTGTGGGTCCCTTCCAACTCAGGAGATTCTATGATTCTATGAAATTACTCCTTACATAAAAAGTCTGGTTTGCCTTCAGAAGTCTATTTCAGGAAAACTATCAGTGTCCCAGTATCCTCATAAACAATATAAGCATAGCAGCTATTTATGTAACACAGTATCACTTCACAAATGTCAGCTGATCATTATAATTAAAGAATATTAAATTTTTTTTCTTAACAATTTCCTATCAAGCCACATTATAGTCTTGGAAGATCCTAACATGTCTGCAACCAGCTGAGAGAGGCTGGTGGATCTCCCCTGGCTACAACAATGTCAACCCAAACACAAAACATAAGGTCTTTGGACAAACACTCAAGAAAATACATTTATTAAGGCAGACAAAACATGCCTGAAAGCCTCAGACAGAACTCTACACAACAGCAAGGCACACAGAGCCCAATCCCACCAAGGTGGTCCCTTGATTTTGTGTGCGAGGCTCTGCCTCACCTTTTCTCATCCATTCTGTTTATCTCCTTTGGTTCCATATGAAGAAGTGCTAAACCTAGAACAGTGTTTGGATGCAATTTGTTTACTGACAGAGAAGAGGCTCCACAAAAACTTTCTGTACCAACAGGAAAGAAATATGCCTGGGTTTACACAGGCAGACACAGCTTGAATCATTACAGGACTCTAGTTTTCAAAAAACAGAGGAGATGAAAACTTGCTTTTCTCCTAGAAGTGAATGGAATTACTTGCTTTCAATCCTCCCTCAAAAACCAAAAGGCCAACTAGAAAAATGTGGAAAAAATACTCCCACTAAGTTCCCACCGAGATAAAGAAGAATTAGAGTTAACTTCTACCTAAATTAATTTAAAAAAACACAGTGTCTTTGCCTGTGAAGAACATGATAGGAGCTTATACAAATATAAGCCATTTCTCTCACACTCCCTTAAGTATAAGCAAGAACCTCTAAAGTTTCAGATTCTATTTGACTTGCAAGCATCTTCTAATGATTGAATAACTGAGACTTCCTGTAAAACCTGGCAGAGCACTTGGGAAGGGACTGTAAGGAACTGCTTAGTGTGAACTCACTTTTTCTTTCATATCTCCTGCTTCTTTTTCATAAAAGCCCTATTGGGGGTTAGCCTTGAAAACTCAAAGTGTCACAAAAACTCTTAACCTCTTCCTTTAGCAATTTCAAAGATGAAAAGACTTCTCTAAATGTGATACTGCATAGATTACAAGCTCTGAAAAACTGAAACTACCCCAAAATTTTCTTCAAAAGAAAGGAAAACCAGCAGACTGTTTCAGTGTAACTGCACTGAGACCACTGATTGTGCGAGTGTGCATATACCCAGACAGCTAGGTCAAAGTGTACAGTAAGTTCTACATCCGCCTTGACACTTAACCTGCTCACCTAGCATGACAGAGTTCCTCACCCCACTTTTTTTTTTTCTTTTTTTGCGCATTGGTATTGAAGCAAAGTAGACTACACTCATACACTAGTGATACTCTACGCAAAGCTATCTCAGCATGTCAGGTCACAAAGAAGTTTTCCAGTTTAAACAGGCCCTTAAAGTCACTAAACTGAAATGCAAGTAGTGCAAAACGTTACCCCTAACCCACTAGGGTTTCTTTAAAGCTTTTATTGTCATCAACAGCTACTAGTAAATAGCAACTTTATCTTACACAGTGGTACCTTACTTTATATTATGGATGGGATACTCATTCTGAGATACTCGGTAATGCTAGAGAAAGCAAGGATGAAACAGTACTTTTCCAAAAAAGGAGTCTGGTTCAAAGGAAGCAAGAAACAGTTACATTCTGTAAGCAAATCTGATTGCAGTTAAGTTAATGTGCTGACTGGGGGCACAGAGACAGCTTAAATGGGGGGCGGGGGGGAAGAGTGAAGACAACAACAGCAAACTTGCTTGGGCTGTTGACCTTTCAGAGAAAGTATTGAATAAAACCAATCTGTTTAATTCTCAGACAAGAACTTTCAACAATAACATTCCTTGGGTGTGCAAACAAGAAAAATCCCGGCCAGCAAAGCTTAAGAAGATTAGCAGTCTTTAAGGGTCCATTAGGCCCTTTCAACCTGCAAAGTCTCCCCCACAATTTAAAACTGAGTTGCCCCAAACACAGCACCATCACTGACAGAAAACACATCTCTTCCTTGAAGCTGAGTTTGCCGGTGCTAGGAAATCCCGTTGCTCCAGTAGCAAGGCTTCAGCACCAACCAGAACAGCTGATGCGGCCATATAGTTCACCACAAGAATGCAACAACACGTGCCACCGGGTATCTAGCTATCACCCAGCTCTGAGAAGCTGAAGAGTGCAGTCCACAAGACAGGAAGGACAGTAGCACACACACAGGTGATATCTAGAAGCCCAGTGAAACACTGCATATACATAGGCATCTTCTGAAAATCCGTTACAACTTCAGCTGCAAATAGTAGCAACAATGGAAATACCAGAAAATTAAGCAGCCAGAGTATCCATAAGCACCAAAACTACCATTACTACCCTCTCTGCTACTGGGAACAACACAACAACAAAGTGTATATAGAGTGTTATTTATGAGGACAAGTTCAGCAAAGAAGACGACACATCTTACACCAACTAGAAAGCACAATTGTTCTTCTGCAGGATTAGAAAAATCCAGAAATCAAACAACCACACCCACAGGATCTTTAACTGGAAGAAATGAAAGGCAGACTCCACGTGATTTGGAGGAGGATGACAAATCACAAAGCCATCTATAATCTTGGGAACCAACGCAACTAGTGAAAAAAACATATGGAGTAGTTACGACACACCACAAATATCAGAAATAGCTACAGTATATACAAGAATTTTAAGTGTTTTCATAATAAAAGAATCTGCCATCAGAAATCCTATATAAACTAGTTGTTTCCAACATTCTAAGTGTAGTTCTTGCTTCTACCTGATGTTTCATTTCCACAGTTCAAAGAACTGGCAGCTCTTTTTCACAAAACTACTACTCTCTCAAGCCAATTTTTTCCATAAGCTGAGTTCTGAAACACGTATTCTCTACAGCTCTTCAAACAAAATGTCTCATTCTAGGAGAGGGAAAAAATATGTTTGATGACAACTCACAATTTAGCCAGTTCTGAGAAACCTGAAAATTAGCTGAAAAGAGATATGAACATAAGCAATGTAAAAGCAGCTTAACAGAGTTACTTTTGACCAATTGGAAAAGCTAAATATTTTAAAGTCTTAATGATTTTTAAAATATCTGCTGAGTAATATCTCAGTGGTTCTTGAGACAAATAGTACACTGGCATTTGTTGAGACATCCAATTTTTTTTCTACTAGTAAGGCAGCTCGTTAGCTCAATACTACTTGGCAAATATCCGATAAATATGTGAGAAGTTCTTTGAACAGTCTAAGAATATCCACGTTTTCCTCTTACCCCTAAGTTGCCTTCAGTAGCTCTCACCCCACTTTTTTTTTTTTTTCAACTTCCAGCTCTCTCTCCTCCCTTCCTCCACACAACCTCCTTCTCCACACAACCTGTTTCCTCCTTAGAAGGATTTTCACTACCCTCCTGCCCTCCAGGGGCCTCACTGCTGCCAGCACCTGCGTGCCTCTGCAGAAGAGCCCCGCGCCTCCGCTGAGCAAGACCCACAGCGCAACGTTTCCACATCACTCACCTTTGCATAGCTGGTTTTCAGTTCACTCAGAGCGGGCTGCACTCACCACTCTTCATTAAGGAAGAGCGAAAATATTGCTATGCAAACATGCGATACAGCTGCTAGCCTGCAGAAAGCGTACCATTGGCCTCCTTCACAAGACAGCACCCCACTCTTCAGTACGATAACAGCAGTCAGTCACCGTTACTGTTACTACCCGCACAGCTCTGAGTAACGCAGACGAGCGGCCAAACGCGGTAGGCAGAGGCTGCTCGGGTCACTCGGGAACTCGTTTTCAGTCTCCCAGGCAAGCACTCACTCACCCCGCTCCAAGCACTGCCCTGCCGGAAACCCCACACACGAGGCACACCGGCTCCCGCTCTGCGACCCGGGCGCGGGGACATCGCACCCAGCCGCAGGCCAGCGAGCCCCCAGCCACGGCCCTGCCCCTCCACCCGGCCCGCGGCCGCTTCGCG
>WAAD01001882.1:16813-113806 GCA_013389945.1 Fregata magnificens
ACCGCCGGGCATCGCGGCATCCCCCTCCCCGTGGCGTTGCTCCGGCCCCCCGGCGCAGGGGCCTCACGCGGCCCCCGTGGAGAGGCACCGCAGTGCCCTACCGGCACCGGGCCCCAAGGGACAGAGCCAAGGCACCGTCCTCGGGGAAGGGCACAGTGGCTTTCAGAGCCAGCGAAGGCTCGCCTTCCAAGTATTTCACTTTTCAAGGTGAAGCAGTAAACTGTTTTCAAAGCCCTGAAGTAGTTCAAGGTGACTAGCGTGAACTGAAGCAAAATAACCTCATCCACAACCAGGTTTGCACCAAAATATGTACCAGTTGAAATAACTGCACAGCCCCTGTGGTTGCATTCGGTTGTGCCTCGCTGTGCACTCTTCACATCCTATTTAAAATGCATCGGTTAAACCCACAGACAGCACCAATGCTCAGCTGACTGACTAACGTACTAGAAGAGACCAGCTGGAGTATGCATGGCGCATATGTAGGAATGGCATCATATGCTCCAGGGAAGAGCAGGGTGGTTACACACTACCCCACAGTAACATCTGAAAGCTTTAATCACACGAGTTACATGAACCTCAATTTAAAATGTTCTTTTGCATCCAGAGCAATTACGGTAATGGACAAAGTTGTTTGTTAGAAGAGAGACAGGTCTCATTTGTCTAATGTGAAACTAAAAAGCAAGCATCACATGTCCAAAAAATGTATGTGCTGGTGGCCGGCTGTGGCCAGACTGCCCATCCGGCTGCGGCATTTCTGCTCTGTCCCCCAGCTCTCCCCTTATTTTCATTAAGAATATTTCTGTCCTGTTTTGTGCGCTCTCTACATTCACCTTAAAAATCATATTAAATACCTTGGTGGGTTGCTTTTTGATGTCTCAATGCTCACTACAACTCCTGTTGAAAAAGTTACATCACAGTCTCCAACGTCTGTTATCCTACTGCCCCACAGCTGTAAGGAAAGCTTTTTTCCTCCTGGCTGCTCTGCAACACGTATAAATGATAATAGCTCTGGCAATTAATACAAGCTATCCCGTAGTTAAGTTGGAAGAGCTTTTCTTTTTTAATAGCACTATTAATAAAATAGTAAACCAAAAAAAAAAAAGCTAACTAGATAATACAACCTCTAAGAGCTTACACTTTTACACATATTCTGTGTGCAATAATAGAATATAAACTTATAGTTGAAATGATACAGCAGCAGATTATTTAGGATCTAGAGATCATATGCAGGGATTGTTCCAAAGAAGATGACAGTAAATAAGCATGAATTGAGGTGGGTCAAGAAAAATAAGTTTTTACCCACACATGTTTTTCTCCAGATACTGTTGTATGCTAAAAGACTAACAAAACATTTTTTTTTTCAGGATTCAATCTTTCCAATTACTTCAATATAAGAATTTTTTTTCAGCCTCACACTGTCCCTGTACCAATGGTCATGCACCAGCTTAATGATGTTTCTCATCAAATAAAGATACTTGGATCTGCACCTCAGATTAGTTCCCTTGCAATTAATTCCATCTCCTTCCCTTAGAAACTCTAAGCAACAGCAACAACAACAAAGATGTAAACCAAAGTGTGTTGTAAATAAGCAAAGGGTTAAAACTCGCAGCTTGTGCCCATACCCACGTTCTTGGGAAGAACAAGCTGCCTAGGCCCCAATTAAGGCATGCTGATACCTTGAACAAAAGCCAAAAGATAGAAAGTTCCTCTGTGCCTTTTGTGGTGGACATAATTGTTACCTCAAATGTGTGTGTGTATATATATATTCTTCTTGGATGAAATAAAATAGTGCAGGAGCTATTAGTTGTTATCAGTACTTAAGAAAGGATCACAGTTAGGAGGAGAAACTAACACCTGAGAATTTTAACAAGGTAATAAATAACGCTTAGGCCAGATAAGAAAGTCTTAGCAATGAATGCCTCATTAACAAGAACCTTCTAAAAGAATATAATTCAGTAGAACTTCAAGGACTAACAGTAGAAACATCCTGCTACAGAGAGGGCTGTGAAGATATGGGAAGGCCATAAATCAGTCAGCAGTGATAAAAGGGAATTTCTTGGCCCAGAAGACGCTGAAGCACAGAAACTAGGGGAAAGGTAATTCTGGCAGGGGGAGATCGCGACCACCGACTCAATTGAGGGACGAAAAGAACTACCCCCCCACTCTTCGTAAGCATGCGGAGTTAATTAAAATCACACTGTAACTTTAAAACCGAAGCGAGAGAAATACAGGCCAATGGAAGAGGAGAATGCTTAGTCAGACTAATGATTATGTATTAGATAGGTGTGGTGTGTTAACTTTCATGTATAAATGTCAAAAATGAACTCCAGTGGGTATGCACGTTAGGTGGAATGATCCCCCGTGCATCCGGCGCCGTAATAAACATACCTGCTTTATAACTCTTTTGAGTTGTGAAGTTTCTTTCTGCACGTCAGGTGCAGTCAAAATGCAGCGTAAATGATTAATGTGAGGGGAAGCAGAAAAGTTCAGAAGCAAAATGTAACAGACTCAAAATATTTGTTGTGGAGGAGAAAAACCAGAAGTGACACAAGCCCAAACCTGCAAAGAGGTACAGAACCAACATCTCAGAGGACCAGAAAGTCAATGAATGTGGATTTCACAAACCATTGTTATAATAGCATCTTTTAAAACACAGATTAATACATAAAATAGAAACTGCAATCTTATTTAAAAAGGCATTTCCCTGCAATCAGGAAAAAAAAAAACCCCCACAAAATTATATTTTGGACTCTGAACTTTACTTTGTAGGATACAAATTAGAACTGGATAGGAAATACAGGGTGGAAAACAGCAACAACTTATCAATTGGAAATTAGGTGTAATAGAACAGTGACCCACAACAGCATGGAGAAATTTGGAAGGATGCAGAGAAAAATGTTTTAACTGTGAAAACGCCATGCATGTTAAAGGTAAGCTGTCGTTCGTCACCAGAGTTGCACCAGAGATCTGGGCAGCAGACTTAGGATAGACAGAGGCACTTACTGCTGCCGACTCACTGAAAGTTACTGCTATGTTAAAGGAACAGATTAACTTCGCCATTACTGCTAAAGACTTCTTTTTTCCTGAATTTTATTTATTGCCCCCTGCCAGAGATTCTTTGGAAGCTCATAATACAAGCATTTGCTTTGAGAGGAAATGTAAAAAACCAAACAAAAAAAAGCCCAACAAAAAACTCCCACCCCACACTTCAAGGCCGTAAGTGGTTTACTGCATAAGACGACTCACATTTGCCTTCAAGCCCAAGCAGGCTGCTCCATCTCGACCATGACAAATCCAGTTTGTTCATCCACACCGGCTGCATTTCCTTTGGGAAATACTTAGTACATTCACAAGATAAACACTGTCGACTCATCCCAGCAACATGAAGCACACACACATGCCTCCAGACACACCAGGGATCCTCACGGACTTGCAAAACACCCAGTATACGGTTACATTTTGGCAAGTCCTTTTAATTAAAAAGCTCATCTCTGGCGAGTCCTTTTAATTAACAGTTCATCTTTCAGGGACTCGGTACAAAACTCCTCCGCTACACATCAGAGAGAAACTCTCACTCAATCTCTATGCTTCCCTTTTTCAATTTTTTCCTTTTTCCTTTTTTTCCCCTTCAGGTAAAGCACATTGACAACTTTTGAAATTACGGAAGGGAAAAAGCACAGCAACCCTGAAACGCCGCCCGTTTCCCGCTGCCCCAGCTGACAGGACTGAACTACGGGCAGGCACAGGCAGGATACCGAACGGTAACTCCTCATACACCACGTAGGCAACTGCTAATTGTTTTATCCCGGCTTGACCTTGCCCGCGGACATGCCGGCAGCGCGGGGGATCACCCTCGGGCTGCGGGGCCGCTCCCCGCGCGGGGGCACCNCGGGTCCTTGGCGCGGCGGTTGGGCGATGGCGACGGTAGCGGAGCTCAAAGCAGGTCGTGGGTGCGGAGGGCTGCCGGCCAGGGCGGGGAGCTCCGGGGGGCGGCGGAGGCACCTCGGGCCACCGAAGGGGCGAGCAGGCGGGCTTTCCTCATACACCCGGCGGCCGGTTGGGTCTCGTAGTCGCCCCGGGCGCTAATGGAGGCCGCCGGCTCCTCACGCCGTTGGGGAGCCGCAGGAGAAACGTCCCTCAGCCTCCGCACAAGCGCTCTGCCCTTGTCATTTCGCTTGGTCTGGTTTTCACTCGTTAAAAACATCTTGGTCCAGTAACATCCCACTTCTGAAGTTGCTAGAACGTATGTTTACTGCTAAAAAAAAAAAAAAAAAGTTACTTCTTTGAAGGCTTAATTCTTATCTGTAACGTTCCTACTGTTGTTACCTACTGGCATATGCACAGGTGCAGATATCTTATCTTTATTTCACTGTGAATATGCTGAAATTATGTTTATATTGTGGATGATAAGTGCTGCTTGAATACATTTGGCTTTATATTAACAGATCTTTTTATGGTAATAGTTTTAAAGGACACACTGGAAAAAAGAGGTGCTCTTGGACAAATAAAAGCAAGGATCAGAGCTGAAGTTTTTAATGCACTGGATGACCAAAGCGAACCACGGCCACCACTGTCTCATGAAAATCTCTTAATCAATGAACTAATTCGTGAATATCTGGAATATAACAAGTATAAATACACAGCATCTGTTTTAACTGCAGGTATTGGGGCTGAATTTTTGTTGTCATCACTGTATTAATAGACATTTACTGTTTGGTTGAGTAATTCCACTGATACTATGAAATTAATAAGTGGCACCAAGCTGCACAATCTTGTCTTCGCTTGGAAATTAATAAGATACGAACACGCTCTCCGCAGCTTTACTCTCAGCATTAAGCCAAATCATACCATTAGTTTTCAAGAAAACTTACCCTTTGCTCCTTATCCTTGAGGTAAGTGCTTTGACAGAGCAGTTGGTGCAAGAGCAAGAAAACTTGCTAGCAGCCTGCAAAATCCAAATATCTTTCTTGAAATATCTGTTTTTGTTTTGGAAAATGGCTAACATTTTTAAAGCATATGTAACTTTTTTTTTTATCATTGGCATTTGGATAAAATAAAAAAATAGAAATCGTACAAATGAACAAAATTTCTTTGAGGAATAATTTAAAGTGATATGTACATAAAGTAGTTGATAGTCTGAATTACAGCAATTCTGGCAATTCACACATATAGACTGTATCAGAAACGTGGTTAGATGTCCTCAGCTTAAATTACAGAAAATAATATGAAGAAGGTCCATATTTTTTAACAACTGCAGTTAAGTATTACTGTTACTGGCTGTGCTAAAATAGCAATATCGGAGAGATATTTAGACTACAACATCTAAATGGTAGCTGTAATTTATATGGAACAGCACGTACTTATTTTTGCAGCTATTGCTAACTTGTATTTGAGATTTGAAGTTCTGTAGTTGCGCTTGGATACAGTAATTACATTTGCTATTTAAGAATTTGATGTATTTCACTATTAAAATTACAGGCACAAAGGTTCATCTCGAGAAGAGGGAATGGAGACAGTCTGTATAGTAGTTAATGTATGGAATCTATTTGATAACAGTGCTTCTTTAGAGAAAGTTGTTTGCCTGATTAATTTATCTTTATATTGTAAGTCAACTTTAATATTTTTCTTAGATTCCTTTAGAGTGAAGATAAAAATTGTAATATGCTATTGTAAATTATATGAGTATGAAGCACTAATGTTTGAGTTCCCTGGAATTACAATATACTGTTAGATGTTAATAGTCTAAAAGGGAGGTGTGTGTTCTCATTCTCTTTTGAAGTCTTCTGAGCAGTCTTAATTAAAAGTTAATTGGTGATGTTTTTCTTAACAGTCTTAAAAATTTGGGGGAAATCTCTTTTCCAGAATCTGGCCAGCCTGAAGTGCCCTTGGATAGACAGTTTCTTGCCAAAGAGCTGAACATAGTCGAAGATGCAAATGGAAAATCAGTGTAAGGAGTGATTTTGGAATGCACGGTATATTCTGTTCTGCATACATTTTTCTCTTTAGTGTTATTATAAATCACATATAAACGTTCTCACCAATTGAAACGTGACTGGATCACAGGGCTGCTCTGACATGCTGGATACAAACTCACAATGTCAAACATGGGGCCACTTTCAAACACACTCAAAACTAATATTTCATTCTGCCAGCTCTACAGCATTCTCCAGATAGCGTACTTGCACACCAAAACACAAGTCTCTTACCAGTACAGTCGTCCCTACAGTCAGAATT
This sequence comes from Fregata magnificens, assembly GCA_013389945.1. Classification (NCBI taxonomy): domain Eukaryota; kingdom Metazoa; phylum Chordata; class Aves; order Suliformes; family Fregatidae; genus Fregata; species Fregata magnificens. The sequence goes on from WAAD01001882.1 coordinate 23,048, forward strand.
AGAAAACAGATATGCTCTTTGCATATCAGGGAGTTGCTTTGTAGAGTGATGAAAAGATTATTGTACTGTGAGATTAGATACAAATTCACAACGCTCTGATACGACTGCATTAATGAGCTAGGGTGCTGAAGCAGGTGTAAACACATTCAGTATTCTCTGGAGCTTGCGTTGTCCGAATCTGTCAGGTGCTCAGGAAGAATCAAGTTTGGGATGTGCAGCCCGCCAAAGTCTGATCCTTCGTACTGTACGAGTGAGAATGTGGATCTACATCCTAAGCATGTGCTAAGCATGCTCAGGTTCTTCACCTACAGGGGATCTGGAGCTTAGCTGAGAGCGTCTCTTAGTGCGAGCTTTTTAGGACAGTGTTGGTTGGTGTTCAGGGCGGGCTTTGGTCTGTGTTTATTTATATAATGACACTTGGCATAATGTACTTTAATTATTCTAAAGACATCTGTACATACTCCAGAAGTAAACATTAAGGTCTCAGATGTTCAGAGGAAAGGATGTTTTTTTAATTTCATAGACTGCTTTTGTCATTTCTCTCTTAAGCAGACCTCTCTTGTATGGAATTGTCTCTCATTTCTTACATGGTGGTAAAGAAGAAAGTACCCAGAATACCCTTCCAAAAGTGTCTCTGCTGAATTATCCAAAGCAGAACCTTGGGAAACCACCTACAGAGAGAAATCAAAAAGGTGGGTGTGGGTATGGGGTCGTTTTTGCGGAAGTTTTATTTGTGACTAGATTTTCTATAAGATACATATGCGTGTAACAGCATAACCATGCAGATGGACACAGTGTACCTCCTTCTCTGTGCAAGGAATGCTTTGAGCTGACACCTCTTTTGTAAGAAAAATTCTTCAGCAGAACAGTGTTTATACCTCAAAAATACCATTAAGCTGTGTGACCTGACCATACCTGTTGCTCATGTATTCATTTAAGAAAGGTCCTACTATATCAAGAAAAACCCACCCATGATTTCTAAAACAACCTGTATGTGTGCCTTTGCTTAAATAAGTGACTGACTTACACCAACTCTTAGGCCTGCTTCTCTCTGCCAGTATGCTAATGGACAGCATATACGGCATACAAATCTGATTGCCATCAGAAGTGCTTGACTGGCCTTCAAATGTGTCAGAAGTAGAACTTTCTCTCTTATATGGGAATGTATTTTATTTATAAAGCAGACATTTTTAAAAATTGCAGACAGCCAAATTTATATAATTTCTCAACAGTGCAAGGTACTGTGAAGCTCTTGTTACCTTGTGGTAGCTGTAGCTACTCATTAGTTACTAGAGGGAAGGGGGGAAAACCTAATTGTTTAGCTTTATTCCCTTAAGGCTTTTGGACTGCTAAAAACTGAAAACTCATTTAAATTTGGACAGCTGTGCTATTCTAATTAGTTTTGCTGCTCTGCAGTTACTGATAAAGACCAGAAAATACCACTATCCCAATTCTCAGTATCAGAAAGGTCATCCACTAAATTGCTTTACCATTTTCCTAAAAGTTAAACTGGCCAAATTGTACTCCCTTATACTATTACAAATCTGGAATGGGTCCGCTAGACACGGTCTTATTACATTGGCAATTTAATACAAGAATTTAACCTAAATTCTCAGTAACGTATGTTAAATAGTGGGTGTATCTCTTTGTTTCTCATCTGTTCTAACTTACATACTTTCTATAGAAAGTTTTTAACTCTTTAGCTGTCAGTTTTGCATATGAGCATAAACCTTTTCTGAGGACATAATTCACATCCCATTGACTGCAGAAACCTAAGCTCTGAGTTCATTGCTCTATAATAGAACACTGCTAAATCTTGTTTTCCCTTTCTGGTCTGCTTTTTGACTGGTTACAATTCATACTGCCTAAGCTACAGTATGAAAGGGATCATTGGTCCAGTTTTTTTCCTTCAAAGAGTCTGCTTGGCACATTCACTTTCTACTGTGAGAATTTAGTACTATTACGTTAGTACTATCAACTATTTCTTTTGTATCCAAAAATTTAAAAAATACGAGGCCTGAGATATTATTGACGTCTAAGAAGTATGAGAAGTATTAACAGTTAATTCATTGAGACAATGTTGTTTCCCGTCTGCCAGAAGAGGGGGCTGAAGAAATAAAATTTCAATACCAAAACTGCTATACATGATGTCTTTGTTAGAAAATAGTTATTCCTATCAGAAATGTCTCTATTTTTAAAAACAAATCCAGTGTATAGAAGAATTGTTTTTAAAGTATAACTTTGTACCTCAGTTCTGAAATTGACTCTGTGCAGGGTCACTTTGCCCTGTTGACTCCAAAAATAATTTCACATGGGAATATAATTGTTTAGAGTTAGTTACAAAACTCAGGAGTAAGCATGACAGCATAACTCAGGACAGCACATTGCTTTTTGAACTAAATAAAAATACAACAGTTTTAAGGCTTTTAACTTTTAAGTAACTATAGTCTGAAATTACTTTCTGCATGTATTTGTGGAATATGTCAGTAGAGACCTAAAGGCAGTAAGTTTAAAATCCTAATTATCTAGCTATTTTAATTAGGCTACCTCTTAAGATAATCAAGTCCATTTATAAACTCAACCCTCCAAGTCTCATATTTTAACATCTAAAGTGCTTTTCATATTAGAAATCATCTTGCATATTTAGTTGAATGAATATTCCAATAAACTGGTATACAGACTGAGAATCCTGATAAAACATGTGGAATCTGGCGTTTCCGTTAGTTCATTCACTGTAGCAGAGTTGAAGTTGTCTGAAATCTAATCTTTAGTAGTGCAAAGCTCTTACCTCATACAGTTGCATGGAAAAGTATATTTGTAAAATTGCCTGAGTTTCCTATGATGATAGTCTGCATCAAAGTTAATAGTATAAAATAACACTTATACGTCTGGATCTCTGGATGTGTGAGAACATTTATGTCTGTGTTTCGTTTTCAGATAGAATTCCAGAACCAGGAAGGATGGCTGGCATAAGCATTGAAGAGCCCCTTGTTTTACAAAGTATAAACAGATGATATCTGTCATATGCTAATTTCTCACATAAAGTTCTGTACGAGTTAATTTAGGAAATTCTCCTTCGCATGAATTTCCCCAGTATGTCCAGTGGGACCATTTCAGCTTGTTAGATCTACCCATGAGACAGGATGATGGGGTCATACTTATTGTCAATGAAAAAGATGTTGGCAAAGGCTCTCTTCCTCCAGTGCTGATAGAGGTAAAAATGTATATGAAGTCAGATTAGTGAAGCCTGTGTCTAGAATTGGGCCTAAAAATACTGGTTTTACTTTATAAAATTCATCAGATAACTTATCATTTCTGCTCTTTCCTTATTATGTTATGTCTTTGCGTGTCTTTCCTGTGTTTCTGAATAAATTTTTTCTGTTTTATTCTGTGAGGTATTTGAAAATGTTCAAACTAAGCATTTTAATAATTCTTCTTTAAAAAGAAGCTGCTACTTTCAGATAAGTATGGGAAAATAAATTTGAATAGAAAATTAAAGTGCTTTAGAGGAATAGTTGTTTTTAATTCTCCAGAAGTGGGGACTATATTTATCTTCATGCCAGCAAACAAATGATGGTAAGTCTTTTCCATCTGGAGTTGCTATAAATTGTACGGTGTAACACTGAGTATATGGGAGGGGAGGAACTTCTGGTTTTTTCCCCAAATGACAAGAAACTCAAAGTCAGGCAAAGCTAAAAATACAGTTGATTCCCAGAACTTTTTTTAGCCGAGGTATTTACATGTTTTGAAATGGTAATTTATTTTAAAAGCCAAACTTACAAGGGTACATCAAAAATAACAGGTTAGCTATTTTTCTCTACTCATTTTAACAAAATGTATAGATGTTAATGTTTCCAGTGGTACTGAGGAGTTTTGTGTAAATAAATTTTTAGAGTTGTGTTCTTAAAATTCTTAATTGGTAGATAAATGTTACAGTAAGTGGGGAAAAAAGAGAAGAAGAGAACATGCAGTTTCTCCATGTAAGTGAAAGGACCCCGAGTCATACAGACTGCAGAGTTTCGCCTTTACCTTGATTTGACCCAGCTAGCATTACAGGTATTTTTTTATTTTGATAAGCAGCCTAGCTTCTACTCTAATGTGAGATTGCAGAGAGCGGTTATGGGTTGAGAGGAGAAGTTGCATTTATCTATTTGAAGCCTCCGCAATGAGCTCATCCCCTTCGTGTGACTGGCAATGCTGCCAGCTCCCCATTTGCTGATTTATAAGTATCTCAGGACTGTTTCCAAGAGGGAAGGACATGTGTTTGCAAATACGCCTCAATCAAATCCATCTTTAAGTCTTTCGTAGCTTTGCATCAATTATAATTGACCTGTGGGTCGAGCAACAAGGAATTTATCTCCGTACGCCCTCACTGTTTGCTCAGTGCTGACACCACCGTCGGGTTCAACTACTTGCCTAAAGAGCCATCCATGTGAAAACTACCACCATGGATTCTGCCTCATTACTAGGGTCTTTCCTGCCACATTAATGCAAATATTCACAATCATTAATCTCTCCCTTAATTTCTCTGTCTAAAAATATAGTAGAAAAATGGTCTTCTAAGCTGTTATTTGCAAATTGCCTTCCTTTTGGAATGAGCTGAAAGTGCTTCTGTGGAAAGTTGCAAAAACGAACTTTTGAACAATGCAGATATGATTGCTCTGGCCACAGAAATCCCTGAATTTTTAACTTCCGTTTTCCAGAGGTTAAATGCTAGACCCCTGTTTCTCCATAAACCAGTGGGTCAAATTGTTATGTATATTTGGAATCTGAATTGTCTTTTCAAGGGCAAGGAAAAAGGCTCTGGGAAACATAGAAGCTCTAACCTTCTATGCTATGCAAATCTTCCAGTATAACCAAAGGCATTGTGTCTGCTTTCTGTCCTCCCACCATAGATCATACAGAAGCTGCCCAGGTGCCACGGAGCTCCCTGGGAAATGGATTTTTAGTGGTAGAAATTAAATACAATTTTTGTTCTAGTTGAAGAAGGCAAAGGGATGTTTCGTACTTGCCCTTTCCCAAGGATACAGCTCAGCAGGCTCATGGTCTCCACAGCCATGAAAGCAGAGGCAGTTACAAGGGTGTCTTTCATTGAGCTTTGAGGTAAACGTGTATATCTGAAATCAGAGAAGAAATCTGTTTAAGACGGAGGGAAGCTCAGGACTATTTGGGGATTGCAGCTTCAGCCCATTGTCAGGATGCTGCGGTGGGAGCTGGCCTGTTTGCTCTCGGTGCAACATGCATTTCCTCTAATTCTTTAATAACCTGAACAGTACAGATTTGGTGTTTTGGAACAATCTCTTGTTTCAAAGTGTAGTCATTGTACAAGCAAATTAAAAACAAAGTGTATTTCCAGTGATATTTATTTGTACAACAAATCTTTGAAATATGTCTATGAAAATATATGGCTCTAATCGCATTATTAATGGTCTGGCATTTATCCTGACAGTACATGAAATATGAGAGCATCTTTCAAGATGCAGACATGTAGCGAGTCCTGTGAATGTCAGGCTGCCTTACTTGTTAACAGATGAAGAGGAATTGCAAAGCCTGTACAATATAGCTGCACTTTCAAAAAAAAAAATCATTCCTTAAAAGTTCAAGCTAAGCGAGGTCAGTATTTAGATGAAAATAATTCACAAACCTAGAGCCAGAGACTCAGGTTTTAGACAAAATTGCCACCTAGGTGAGCATGCACAAAAATAATTTTCTCAAATAATTTAAGAAGCTCCATCTAGCTTAATTACAGACTCTGATGTCTTGCCCTTATTCTTTCTACTGACATCAGAAAATTTTGAAAGGATAAACATGTAGAAGTTTGGGAGTTTTAATGAGCAAAATGCATTTCTGAATTTTATTGGAGATAAACACTGTAACTGAGACTGTTACGGAGGAAGTTACATTAAAAGAGGCTGTTCTTTTTGTAAGTGTGATACCACAAGTGAAGGTGACAAGGAGCAGTGAAGTTTGGTGTGGATACCAGATCTGGAAAGCACTTTGGAAGAACTTAGCCCACGAGTTTTTTTAAAACAAACAAAAAACAAAAAAAAACCCCAACAAACAAAAAAACCCACATGTTTAAAACCAAATTTTTGCTCTCCCCTAGAATCAGAGGAAACGATGTTTATAGACTCCATGCATCAGTGCTGTTTCAGAGGTGTTAGTTTCTGTCACGCACAGGGGAAATTTTTTTCTAAGCTTTATCAACACGCTCCAAGGAGTCAGTTACGCTTTCCTTCCTGAGCGCCCTTTGTATCAAGCTGAATCTTGGTGTCAGTTGATCAGTTTTCTGGAGGAGTGATTATCATTGCGCGATTATGTTTAGGAAAAGAAACCCCAAAATATTTGTTCACACTTGCAAAGACACCCTTTCAGTGGCAGCTGGTGTCCAACTGATTCAGAATTGACCTGTGTGCTTCACTTGACCTGCAGCCAGCATTAAGCACGAAGCTTAACATGAAGCAGTCAGCAACTATTTTACCTTGTCAGACTGCTCTCATGATTAATTGTTCTAGTTTGAACTCAGGCTGTCCCTCCTGTTGCAAGAGCACAGCTCAACACAGGTGGTAACCCACCAGTATGCTTGTCAGTTCTAATTACATATGTCAGCTTAAAGAAACATGGTTGGTAAACTTAGGTAAAAACATTTTTAAACAAAAACAATTGCTTACGTGACACACATTATTTAACAAACTAACATTACCATCTGTGCTTTTCTTTTTTCCCTCCATTGTGTTCAGGTTACAGCATGGTAAGGCAGCTGAAAGTTCATTTCTTTCCTTCGAGTCCTCTTTTTTTTTGTCAACTACAATATTTACAGTAAAAATTCAGCAAGGAGATATTTTAAGGGCAGGCTGCTCAACACTTTATTTTTTCTAGAAAAGTAATTAAAACAAACAAATCAGGGGGGTTAAATAAAGCTTATTTGTCGTCACAAAGGCATCGTCCACTGGGAATCCACAGCTTTCATTTTGAGGCAACTTTGGTTTAAAAAAATACCACAACATTTAGGAAAGTCCAACCAGGCTATTATATTAGCATATTCTTATGTTAACTTTTAAGTGAAGGTTGGAAGCCGCGCTTATGCTTATCAGTTCCTACCCCACAGGGCTCAAGAGTGCAACTGTTTCAGTCCCAGCAGTAGTATTTTTTTAGACTTTCCAGCTCCGTTTAATGTCACATCATATATCACCCTCCACCACTGCCTCTGTTAAACACACTACTCGGGCAGCAAGCCTGCATGTGCACATGCAGCGGTTTGCAAACCAGCCGAAATAATTTCCACTCCTTTTTAAGCGACTGTTAAAATGTGCCTGGTTTTGTGAAACAGGGTTTAAAAGGAACTTAGGATAACTTTGATGAATGTTAAAATGATCATACTTTTCAGAGGATCCCCTTGCATGTCATTATTTTATATTCATTATATTCCTATTTAAAAGCTAAGTTTGCAACTGAGAAACTGGAGGGGGGTGGGGGAGTGAACTACCCAGTGAGGAACTTTCTGCTAACAAGGGCAAGTTTCTTGGATTTACATCCTGGTGATCATTTCCCCTGGCTTTGCTCCAACGGAGTCACACGTGCACGAGTCTGATATGACACTGCTGCCTTTCAGCTCCTGGGAGGGCTTTGCACGGCTGCATGGCAGCCCCACACCTTGCGAGGCAGCAGACACTGACCCTGCCCCTGGAAGGACAGGCTGCAACTGCTGGGACCGTGCGACTGTGTTGGCAAATCTGGTCTTCTCCAGCTAAGGCCTGAACATGAGTCTGTACCTGATATTTCTGAAACCTTGCAGGGAAGAAACCCTGATGCTCTTCCCCTCTCTCCTCTTTGCCCAAATTTGTTCACGGCTAGCCAGAGCTAGAAGAAAGGGCTACAGGTCTGTCACACCTGCAAGTGCTGGTACTTTGACCGAGAGACAGCAGAGGTTTTCAGCCCAGCCTCCCCTCATAGGTATTTTTTTTAGGATGCCGAGACCAATATGAGCCTCGTCCATCTTCCCCAGGAGGGTTTATTTTCCAGAGAAGACAGGACTGTTGATGTCAAGAGAAATTATTTCACCCAGGACTGTGCTCTGATCCTTTGGCTATACACCATATTTAGTCTGTTGCTGAGAGGGGGTTGTTTCGGTATTTTGTATTTGGCACGTTGATGGGAATTCCTAGAGGATCCTAGCTTTCCCTTTTTGGGTTGTCTCCATCCACAGGTCTTACTGCACAAGGCTGTTGGCTACTAGTGGGGGAAGGAGGGGGGACAGCTGGGGACTGAAGGTTTGGGGGGTGCGAGGGAAGTTTGACGAGGACCAGATCACTCCCTAGCCCCTGCAGGTCTGGCTCCCAGCGCCCTGTCCTCCTCTCCCCCCAGCGCACGGTGCCTGCCGCCTGCTCTTTCCACCGCATCCCGGGGACTGTTCCCCCTCAGCTATTTATCACTCCTCTTCTTCCTTTTATGGACAGAGGGAGGTATTTCTTATGTATGAAGAAGTATTTACGGTCCTTTCTCAGGAACTGAGCTGCGCACCGGATCGCAAAAGAAACGTTGGCAAATCTGCTGGGGAGGTGGGAAACGACCCTCTTGTTCCCCAGGGGCAAAGGAGGCTTAAACCAGCCCCAGATGTCACGTAAACACACAGAGACCCAGAGCAACCTCCACCCACGCATCCCTGCTGCGCTAGGAATAACCCTCCTCTCCCAAGCAACCCCTGAACTCAGGGACTTATCTTAGCTCCAAGAAAACGCAGTGACGGTGGGTGGGAAACCTCCTGTGCCACACAGGACCGTGATCTGCCCTTTGTCCTTCTAGGCAGGGGGCCACAAGGGGCGCGGATGCTGCCAAGGCAGGAAGGAGTTAAAGGTCCATTTGCTTGGCCAAACAGTTTCACCCTAGGAAAAAGCAAAACCTCTGAACTTGTGAGTTATGGGCACCCGTTTCGAGCCAGGGGCACCCCTTTCACGCCTTTCCAAAAGCCAGAACCAGCCCGCTTCCCCAAAGAGCGGCTCGGGGCAGGGGCAGCAGCCCAGGGTTAGGCCCTGCTGGGAATGAAGTCCTTGGCTCAGGCTGTCTTTTTTTAACCCAGGTACCGAGAGGATTTTCCAGCAGGACGTGGTTTCCAGGGCCCCTCCCCATTGACAAGATTCTCCTCCTCTATATAGGGAGGCTGCAAAGGCAGCGAGGACTTGGACTGTCCCAGCTGGTGGCTGTACAGGTTCCCGACTCTCCAATTCACTCTCTGCTCCCCTAATTGGACGCCTGTAAGTACCACGGGGGCCGGAGATCCCTGCTGGGGATGGGGCTGGGGGCTGGCCGCGCTTTGGGATGGAGCAGTTTGGCAAGCTAACTATTATGCTACTTCGCAAACACATTCAGCAAATTAACCTGCAGACGGCGTACGAATTAGAAATAGGAGCAGACCTATCAGACACGCTCAAATGGTTTATCCCAATTTGTGTATTACTGATTGGGTTCTGTTTAAAATGCATTAAAGATCATGCACGTTTGAAAGCGTGCACAGATGTTCTAGCCTGTTCCTTAGTCACTTCTAACACTGCTATTGCCGAATCAAGCCTGAAAGACACTGGCTGCAGAGCACGAGTTGCGCTCCAAGCTCGCGGCAACGCAGCCCGCAAGGTGCTGCGTGCTGCCGGATGGTGGCAGGTACCTGCTGCAATTAAGCATCACGTGCATTCAGTAAAGAAGAAACCTGGTAGACTGAGCAGCTGATCTTCATTCAGTGTTTCTACTTTTTCAGTGGTAATAAAGAAACTTAGTGCGCTTCCCATGCTGTTTAAAGAAAGTATAACCAAATAAAATAATTAGCTTGTCAGTTACTTGTTCTTTAAACAGGAAAAATGCTTAAAAATTAGAAGAAATGGAAACGTTTCTACAAAAATGCCTTAGTATTACATATGTGTGGTTTTAATATGCTTGGAATAAAGTTTAAGCGAAACTGAACTACACTAATTCGAGTAATTCCAAATGTGACATGCCTTTTTTTTTTTTAAAAGGGAAAATAGAGCAACAAACTTCTAACTTTAACAAAATACTGTAAGTTCAGACGACAGTAGGTGGCAGTATAGAAAGCAGCTTCAGCCTCATCCCAGAAGTTCACTTGCTTCTTTCGCACACACGTATATGGATGTATGCGTATGGGTGCGTGCTCACGTATATAGATGTTAATATGTACGAGAGGCATATGTGTGTGCATAATTAAAAAGAAATATGAGATATTTTAAATATAAAGGAAATCAGAAGGTTCGTCATTATTATCTAATACATACGGCTCGATAAAATCTTTTCTAAAACGCACTTGTTTAAAAACAAGCCCATTTTCTCTTGCACTCAAAGCTTTGCAGCTTGCAACAAGATGCTGTGCATGGACTGACTTTCTGAACTCCCGAAGTTCACAGTTCCCTCAAGCCACTAACACAGAGGCTAAAACAATGAACCCCCAGAGAGCAAAGCGCTCGATTAAGTAGTCACTTTAGTATATGATACTCCTCTGGCTGCATTCACTTAGATGTAAACAATGATTTTTATTATCTCATTTGCAATTGACACGCTAGTCCCTAAAAGGTATTTGTTTTGAATTTGTTATCATTACATTTTTGTGGAACAGCTAGTATTGAGAAGAACATCGCCATATATGGTAGCATGCATAGATGTATGCAGAGGATCCCAACTCTTTATAATTCACTGAGACTTATTAGTAGTTGCCATCTGTTGGCTTTTCTTTTAAGTATGTTAATTTTAGAAGAAGCCAAGAGCTGGAGATAGCTTTCCAACTTGTGCAAAGTCCGGTTAAAACATGGATTATTTATGAATTCTAATGAACATGCAGAATCTGATTTACTTAATAGAATGACATTTGGGGGTATTTGAAATAGCTGGTATTTTCCAAATAAAAGGCATCTATCCCCACGTGACACAATTCAAGTCTTTTTTCCTTTTCTAATTTTTACAGTTTATAACACAGGTAATAACCTGGGGGAGTTACTTTGGAGTATTAAAAGAGCTATCAAGTGTTTAATCAGAGTTATATAGTAACTTGCATTAACAGAGGTGAGAAGACCTGACAGGACACCAAGGCACTTACAGAAAATTTCATTAACGTACATGGAGAATGCATTAAAAAAAAAAAAAAGCCTTATGAAATTACTGAAAATGTTCTTTCTTAAAATACAGACTTTCCCTCTTCCATGCTTGAACAACCATAAACTAGTACTGATGATTCCTCCATGTTCAGATGAAAACGTCCATGATGAGAGTAAGCATTTGAGGAGTGGGCCCGGTGACCAGTGGGGAGGGGTGAAAGGCCAGGAGGGATTGGTAGCAGTGCTCATGACAAAGCTAACTGTGCTGGGGAATCAGTTCCCAAATGAAGATCACAAGATTAGGATTCACCCCTAGATTTTCTTATTTTCAAGCAATGCCCAGTTGGGTAATTCAGTTAGGTACTGGAAAAGTAAAACATAAGCAACTGGAAAGAACATAGTCAAGAACTACTGTAGCCCAAGAAACGCAGTTTGAGTCAAGCAGCAGGTTACTGCTACACTCTTTCTTCAGAAACCTCTTACGAGAGCCAGACTTGGTTTCTGAAAATAATTCACACGCTTGGTTATATGTTCCTCTGTTCCAATAATTATTCCCTGTACGGCTGTGATAAGCTTTTATACTGACACGCACATCCTGCAGAGGAAGGGAGAACTGTCCTTTATCTTCTCATTAGGAGAAAAGCAGTCCCTCTAAGCTCTGACCCAGGAGGCAATTCTGCTTGGCCAATAACCTTTTAATTAAAGTGCACTTCCTGGAGATATTTATACTTTGTCCTTGGAATCGTATACTCAGGATTAACTGATTGTAAAGACAGCATTCAACTTCTGTCACTGACATGAAAAGGGAAAAGACAGTGAAGATCAGCCAGATATCTTTGCGGTGGGACAGCAGAAGGAGGAATAGAAAGTAAGCTGTGGAAGTATGCACGCCCACGTGTACGTGCACATTTGGGGTTTAGACAAGTGTAAGAGATGGATCCAGTTTGGTGTAATTTGGTACATTTCTAAGGCAAGAAACTTCATATCACCAGTATTTTTGTGATTGCTTTTCCTCCCTTTTCCTCCTCCCTTCCTCACCTCTGAGTAAATAAGTATTTACTCTTGTACATGATTTGGGCTATCATCTACCTAACAGAATGGATGAGAACCTCTTACCACCTCTTGCACAGATAAGATGCTAGTCTCTCTTTCTCTCAGCCAGCCCTACGGATGAAACCCAGGAACTGGCTAGGGAGCAAATTTTGCCTTCCCAGGGAATATTCTCAATAGGCAATAATGAATCTTTCCCCTTGGCCCACGTCCCCAGTATCACTCATATGCTGGACCAGTGCAGTTCAGTCTTGATCAGAGATGGACCAGAAGGTTTACTGCCAATTATTAATCAGAAAGCTTCAGCATCTCATTAGTTCAGTGCACAGCACATCACTAGGACAAGTCTAGTTGAGCTTGTGGAGCTCATCTTCTACCCCTTCCATTCAGAAACCCAGCTTTAATATTAACACACATTAATTAATATTCATTAAGCTATTAAACTATTAATATTCATTAATCCACACTTCATAACTGCATTTCCTTTTTCACTACAGTGGTACTCAGCTGCTACTCAAACTTTACCCTCAGATTCCAGAGGATCAGTCATGAAAAGTTCTTTTTACACAGATCCATGTTTTCTCCTCATTGTGTTTCAGAGGAGTTACACGTTTCAGCTGAGACTGTCTATTCCCGATTTCTTGTAGGGGGTCTATTCTTACCATGTTTAAAATAGTCAAACATAGTGCTTAGATCTAGAGGATAAAAAGTGGTATTTCCAGGCTCTGCAGTTCATGCCACCTCTTATACCTTCCAACCTCCTCTCACTTTCAAAAAGACTGAATTTAAATAACAGGGTGCAGAAAGTTTACGTGCAGGAAGAAGTAGGAGAATGTACTATAATACAGACAGACCAGCTCTCTGTTTCACGCTGTGATCTGTGGAAGATGTTTTTGACTTAGCGTGTAACAAGGAAAGGAACTTTCCCTTGGTCCTCAGGCAACAAAACAGTGAAGAACTTTTGGGTCATCCCACTGGTGATGTGCTTTGTAGCAGGCCAACAGCTTTATCTTCGGTTGGGTTTTTGAGGTAGATGGTTAGGATGATTCGGCAGTTTGATTTCCACCATCATCGTTTGCGGGCAGCCTCAAAGTAGCCAGATTTGACTCTGTGAAACTGAGCTCTGCAGTTCAGTCTAATTTTCGGTGTTTCTGACAGCAATACGAAATTCCTATTGATTTGAATGTGCTGTCACTTGGCACTCAACCACAGGCGGCACAGTCCAACCTTTCTGATGCTTCAGGATGACCATATAGCTCTCTTCTGGGCCTAGGATGGACCAAAATCCTCCCACTCTATTGCCACAGCAGTTCCTCCCACACTGCTGGGGCAGTGGGGTGGAGAACGTGCCTTGCCCATTGCTACTGCAGCGGGAGGAGAGAGGCCGTAGCAGGCTCCTGCTGCTCCCCAAGCCGCTGGCAATGGGGCAGCGTTCCCTTTGTTCCCCTGTCCAGCCGGCTTCACCCTGCAGCCGCCAGCTGGAAAGCTCAGCTGGAGAGAATACCATCTCCATTATTGGAACTGTGCGGCTCTACCAGCCCTCTTGGCAATGCGGGAACATTTTCTGCCTTAATCCACACAGAGGTCAAATAGTTTCCTCTTGCAGCTCTCTTCCAAGAATCCCCTGGGAGTGAGTGAAGGGCCGCATCCTACAGAGCTCCCTCACAGAGACTCGACGGCGGTGAACACTGCACGCAGGCCAGTGACGATGCACAGAGCCAAGCTGTCCGGGTCTCCCTCCCGTTCACTCACACCACCACGCACATTGCATGTGCGTGGATAACCTGGGTGATTTTTCCTGTTGAAGTTTTCCAGGCAAGCTGGTGGCTCTAGAACAAGCACATTTAGAGGAAAGCTGTTCTTTTTTTCAGATGAGAGAGTTGCCGATGGAGTTTAAGGAGCTGGGGCACCTAATTTCCACTGAATTTCAGTGGGATATCATCTAACCCTCTTAGGCGCCTCTAAAATCCTAGTTTTGTTTTTAAGCTTTATGTCACCTTCTGTATGATCCATGCTTCTCTCTCAGACCCCTCACACAGTCTGGCCTTGCAAAAAAAGCATTAATTTGTGAGAAGGCTTCAGGGACAAATATTTGGAAACCGATCTCTCATACTCCCAGAGCACAGGGTGTCCCTTTGGCTACATACCACAGAGCTTGGTCTTTACAAATATCGCTCTGCTTATGGGTTGACTGCTGACATCTTTAGCAGTCGGTTCTCCAAACTCCCTTAAGATTCACGTTTGTTTAAATGCTGTAAATATTACATTCATTCTCAATAAGGAAATGAAACAGCCTCTGTCTCCTGGAGATGTTTTTCTTGGGCACACACTCTTCCCTGCTCCCTACTGTAGCTCCTCCCCAGCTCCCCTCTCTGCTCCGCTACATGGAAGGTTTCCTGATTAGCACCACTCTTTTCCTGCCCTGTAGCAAACCACAAGAAGTTCTTTGTTTACTCCTTTCCTCATTTAGAGCTGTGTGTCCCATAGGACAGAGTAGAACACTTATGAAAGCTTCAGCATTATCAGCAAAGCTCTTGCAGCTACATCCTAACCTCCAATGGCCAGAGCAGGAAAGAAGCTGCCTCCTCCCTCCCAGACACGGTGCAAAGCAGCCAAACCCCTCCCATTGCTCTCACCTACGGAGCAGATACATCCGGCTGCTTTATCCAAGTGCGACTGCACGATGCTGTTTTATCCACATGCAACTGCATGACACAGATGCATCATCTTTCCAATTTGAGCATCATGGTTCAGAGTATCTAATAGCTGATGCAATTTCCAGGCTTGTTTTATTTCTTCTCTCTCTCATGTGGTAGACATTTACCCTTCATAAATGATCACCTCCCACTGTCTGAACCGTGGAAAGGGGACAACTCTAAATTACTTCTTCATCAGCAGTACTGATAATTTTTTTTCTGTTTTTTCTTTTGACCTTTTCTTAGTCTTATACTTCTCCAAATGAAATGGTATTAGAGTGACTGGAAATAGTCCTTTGCAAGAAAAGTTCGTTTCTGTCCTTTCTGGAACACAGCCTGGGAACTGTTCTACTAATTATTTCATTATTGCACTGGTATTTCAGTAAGCACCCAACAGTATTTGGGTTATGAGAAATTTTTCATGGATCTGAATTCAATTAACTTTGTGATGGGCAAGAGATGAGGCTGCAGGAAGCTGTTTAGCTGGTAGTCTTGGTGCAGTCCTGATAGTCTCATTGCACAGATATTAGTTACGCCTTACTTTTCTCTCTGATCTTCAGTTCAACATAAACAAAATAAAGTAATAAGCCCAGGTGTCCTCATTTGTTTTAGTGCCAAGAAGCTTTTGATTTAGGCGATTTCAGACACGGTAACAAAGGAATGGGAATCCAAACACAGATATTCTAAGGTATGTAAGCTGGCACCCAAAAGTATCTGCACGGAAATGTGAGCTATGACACAGGACCTGTAGTGCTTTGGATCTACTGCGTGGCAGATTTGTCAAATGTGTTTTGCCTGGAACATCTCCGCATTTGCCTCCCTTTAAAGCAGAACATTTTGCTTCCTCAACAGGTGTCTACTGAGTCAAAATGGCTCAAAAAGCTCTCAGCGATGATGAGAAATTCCTCTTTGTGGACAAAAACTTCATTAACAACCCACTTGCCCAGGCTGACTGGTCAGCGAAGAGACTGGTTTGGATTCCATCAGAGAAACATGGATTTGAAGCAGCAAGTATCAAGGAAGAGAAAGGGGATGAGGTGACAGTTGAACTGGCAGAAAATGGAAAGAAAGTGACACTGAGCAAGGATGACATCCAGAAGATGAACCCTCCAAAGTTCTCCAAAGTGGAGGACATGGCAGAGCTGACTTGCCTCAATGAAGCTTCAGTGCTGCACAATCTAAGGGAGAGATACTTCTCAGGTTTAATTTATGTAAGTAGAATCGAACATGCCCATGGCATTTCCTATTGCATGCTACCATGTCCCATCATGAACAAGGTGGATTCCACCCGCTGTCAGGGATACAGTCCTTGCATGTAACACTGCCATGCAAGTACTCACTCCTCAGCAGTGGCATCCCAAACCAAAAATGTATTTAGTTCACTTTATTCTCCACAACTCTCCTGCTTCCTTAATAATTGATTCTTTACTAAATTAAAACACATGAAGGTTTCTTCCCCAAAGCTTGCTAATTCTGAAAGGATATCGTTGGCTTGGAAAGTACTCTCCGATAGCTGAGCAACACCTCAGTCCTGCTGCTTTGAAATTAATACATCAATCAATAGGGACTTTTGAATGACTTAAACGTAAGCCTGAACAAGTTTCCAGTAACTCGTAAAAAGAACATACGGCAAAGCCGAATCACGCAGTCTTTTCTCAGACAAAACTCCCACTGAAAGGCAGCTGACAAGTTCTGGTTTGGTGGGTGCTTGAGTAAAACCTTATGTTTGAATAAATGAATAAACCCACTGGAATTCAAGTGAGTGTACTCATATGCTCCAGTGTGTTACTGAACCGAAGTCATGCACCCACTAAAAGTTGTTTTTTTTTTTTCCCCTTGTTGGTCAACTTACAGATCAGACAAGCCTGGAGAAGTTACAATCTTCTCTATGTTCATGTGAATTAGGGCCAAGATTATTCTGTCTTCCAGTCCACACAAGTATGTTAACACAAGCGTATTTTGACATTAATAACCCTGTAATCTATCTGCATGAACAGTAAACAAACTGCACAGTAAGAAAGCCCAGAAAGTTTCTGTGGAACTTAGCTGTTGTCTTTGATTTTACATGGAAGATCCCTATGCTGTGCTGCAGAAAAGTAATCTACAGTTTCAATCTACGAAAATTTTACTTGCATGACAGACCACTGATGAGTGAAAGAACGTACAGAGCTTAAGTAACAAAGTTTTAGAAGCAGGAATAGAGCTCTCATTAATATGATGAATGCTAAATTGGAAAGTAGGAAATGAAGCAGAAAATAAGATAGTTATATATAGTACAACAAAGGAACTATTTAATTGTTATGCATAACTTAAAAGAGCTAAGCTCAAGATCTTTCCTTCAGGAATGGACTAAAATGCACATCATCAAGATTCCTGAAAGAAGCTAGACTTTCCGTCTTTTTAGTATTTGAGTTTATTGGATTTTAAGTTTGCAGATGAACATACAGACCTATGTGCTATTATATCAGAACATGTGGCATTAATTACTAAAATGGAATTTGTCTGAAAATGTTCTGCGTTGTTGCAAGATCTAAAGAGAATTACTAGAAGAATAGTGGGATAAAACGTGTGGGATTTATTTCTTTGCTGTTGCTCTCAGCGACACTCTGCATAGGTGTTCCAGGATTCCCAATATGTTTACTTTGTGGATTTTTTGTGGAACTTTCAATTTCTACAGGAAGAGGAAATTCATTTCAAAAAGTGGATAATGCAATTAGAAATCAAAGAATTTTTCATGGAGACATAAATGGAAGTGGATCTGAAATTAAGTTTTCTTTCTCAAGAGACTAGATTTTAAGATGGCGGTAAATTAACAGTTATAAAGAAATTATTTTGACTTGTATTACAACAAGTTAGATTGGACATCAGGAAGACTTTCTTTACCGAAAGAGTGGTTAGGCATTGGAACAGGCTGCCCAGAGAGGGGGTGCAGTAGTCAACCCTGGAGGCATTCAAAAAAGGTACAGACGTGGCACTCCAGGGCCTAGTTTAGGAGTCATGGTGGTGTTAGTTGATGGTTGGACTTGATGATCTTAGAGGTCTTTTCCAACCTTAATGATTCTATGATTCTAAGTTATTAGTATTAGCAGTAACCAAAAACTGCTTAAAACTGTCCAGCCTTACACAGTGCTGCCCTACTAGACACTGTAATATCCTTTAAATAAATAAATAGGGGGCATCTAAACAGAATTTGAGGTTTTGTTCTCATCCACTTGCAAAAGTAACTGTAAACAACCATCTCCTGGGTTTGCCGTGCAATGCCTACATTGCCTCCCTTGGAGTCCCACCGATACAAAGAAAACATGACCTTAATGTTTTCCTCTCTAGAGCATCACTGACCCAAATGGGGATTCACAATTCTGCTAAACAAAAAAGTCAACCTAGCTGGGGGGAGAGGTGGGGAGGGAAGAAATCAAATCATCTGCCCCTTACATTTATATCAAATAAAAAGATTTAGTGCAGAAATTCACAGTGTGACTATACACGGGAAAAACACCTTGGCCTTTTTCTTCATCACAGATAATTAAGAAAGAAGGGCAAGAAATGTGTTGCCACTAACTCATGTTTCACATTGCTCAGAACAAACAGAATCTGCCTTGTCCACACATAAATTAGATGAAAAATTATTATATAAACATCAATAAAATAGCAATGCAAGTTCAGTGGCTTTGAGAGTAGAGTTTCTTGTGCCTGTACTCACAGGCACTACTAATTCTGTCTTCACCTAACAGTGCAAAATGCTTTCTTAAATACAGAAAACTATATATGCATATTGAAACCAGAGGTGGGATTCTTCCGCCCAAACTTAGGCATTTACAACGTAGATGTGTGTATTTCTGCCAGTCTCTCTTAAATATCCATCAGCAGTGACTGTCCAACGGACACACAAGCTCAGTGCTCCTATGGACACTGACCCTAAGATACCTCAAACCATGTTCTGTCTGCAGACCCTCTAGGGAGAGATACAGCCGTGGGTCCTCCTCTCTGGGCAGACTGTGCCCCAAGGAGAATGATTTAAGGCACGGGAACTTCAAACCCGCCAGTTTCAATCACATGCTTAGCCAACTGGCTTGCTTATCTTCAAAACATCACATATGGTAATCAGTTTCCCCCAATTCTTACAAAGCAGATACCTAGAACTATAATCGGTGAGACCAAGAGGTCTTGGTCAACTTTCCCGAGGTGGGAGAAGGTATCGGTCACAATCCAGTTAGAAATGGGGATTCCCGAACTTCATCAGCTCAGGCTTTTGCCCTGCCTTAGTAACCTGCTTCTTGTGCCTCAATGCTAGCTCTTCAAAGGGATGTTACTGTATGCCTGGGTGTGCAAACAGCCCTACAGGTGGGAATTCAGGCAAATACCTATAGATTTCAGGGAAGGGAGGCCTAAATAATTTCCTGAATTGGAAATTTACTCTCCTATTATTTTATTTACTTGGTTGGGAAGGATTAGTTGAGTACATACAGTAAATCTATTTCTACTGAAAATAAAGGCCTTGCTATCCTTTCCTTAAGAGCCCTGGTAGTCATTCTAGGATAAAAACCTGCCACTTTTCAAGTGTATTGTCCCTGCAGCACTGAAGTTCATTTTGACACAATTAGCACAGTTTCATTCTGAACTCCAGCATCAATAAAAATCTGGCAGAGTAATTATCTACCTTCCACATCAAGAGTTTTAGCTTGGGGATATTGAGAACTGGCAAAGATCTTGAGCTTGACTTTCTTGTTATCTGACTTGAGACCATGGAAACACAGTCACCACCTAAAGCACCCCAGACGTTCTCCTGCCCAGCATGGAGCACCCAACCTGCTCCCCACTGCTGGAGGCTGATGGATGCTCTCACCGTGTTTGCTGAATACCATATAAAGCGCTCAGGCTGTGCCGAGACCGTGTTGTGCCATTTCCTATTATGGTCAGGAAAGGGAAATCCCTGTGCCCAGAGCCAAGCCTCGCAGATGCCGTTTTACAGTCCTGCACTGCAGTGCTTCCTATGGGGGAACCGAGGCAGGTTGAGCCATCCTTGGACACAGCCCTGAGATTAAGGCACGGCAGCATCTGCACACCACAAAGCACTCATTCACACAGCATGGCGATTAAAAAAAAAAAAATTTCCAAACCCACTTATGCCTAAGTTAGAAAGAGCATAATTTCATTATTTCAGTTTTTTTTAAACTGGCATGGTTTTAAAACTAACAGCCATAGGCCAGCTTACAATTGCAGGTGTATTGGGATTGTTAAGTTTGTAATTTTTTATTTTGAGGTTTTAATTTTTTTTTTTTTTTTTTAAATGGGAAACCCTTGCAAACTGCTTACTTTTAGTAACTGTTTGTGATATATGGCTCACCATTTATTATCATATGCTATAATTTCTGCTCCCAGTTCAATAGCTGGAGCTTTCCAAAATAAAGGAGAAATAAAAAAAACCTAACAAAACCTGAATGAACAGCTACCAGCTGGTAGCCAAAGTTCTTGTTTGTTTATGTATATATTTTGATATGAATATCTTAACTAAACCGTAAACAGAAACCACATTTTTCCTTCAATTTCTTACAGAAATGGCCATGTAGTGAAGGCATGGCTATTGTATTAAGACATCTATTTGGAACTTGAGTAATTTTTTTTTTTCAAGGACTCATCAATCGTTATTGTTATATGGTGTTCATATAAACTTTTTAAAAAAGCCGCCTTCTAACATCAATCCAAGCTTCTTAGCTAGGATTTCAGTTTACAAAATTTGACACCTACCTGAGCAGAGGACATACTCTGGTATGAAAATACACGTATAAAGAAATATTATGAAGTACTACAGTTGTTACCTCATCACAGATAAGGGTGATTCACTATGTACTGAAAATAACAGAAGTCAAGAAGCTCTAACATCAGATCAAAGCATGGTGTTTCTACAGATTGCTAAATTCACATACTTACTAGTAGTTTGCTTATCAGAAGTAATTATTTGTGCACTTGGAAACCACCCACACACGTACATTCAGAAATCGCCGCTTCATCTGATACACTAGGCAGAATACAAAAGAGTGTTATTTGCTAAAATCCTGTTAGTTCAATGCAGCTGATGCCTGTGTTTCCCAGACTAGACATGGCACGTGATATTAATTCTGGTTTTTATTTGAATTTCCTTGCAGACTTATTCAGGTCTCTTCTGTGTGGTGATAAATCCATACAAACAGCTGCCCATTTATTCAGAGAAGATTATCGACATGTACAAGGGCAAGAAGAGGCACGAGATGCCACCCCACATCTATGCTATCGCAGACACAGCCTACAGGAGCATGCTGCAAGGTAGGCGAGTTTAATGCTGCAGTTCTTAGAAATTGCTGCACAACAACATGGGAGAAAACACCTTATAACTCCACATATGCTCCTGCAAGAAGCAAAGCCAGAAAAGATCTGTTATGGAGGGCAACACGGGCTTTCTAGAAGTTTCAGAGGAATTCTTTGGCAGGAACGGCAGTCCACAAACACTGTGACTCAAAAAGGAAAAACAATCCTTTTACCCATCTGTGTCGAGGCATGTGGGAAGGTTTCAAAGTCAAGCAAATAGTTTTGGCAAATACGGGCATGGAAAATGCTCCCTCTCCACCAGTGGAGACTATTCCAAAGTTAGCTGCTAACGCTGCTGGATCTGTCCGTGTTGCTCCTCTCTCTCCCCGCCCCCCCGCCCCAGTAAAGCAAATTCAAATAATGTTTTGGGGCTACTTTCATTGCAGTCTAACGCTTTGGAGCCCTAAGTTGAGATGTACTCTGTTTTCTAACAATAATGGCAACAAGCAGGAATGGGAAAGCAGTCAGGCCCCAAATGGTGCAAACAAAACCTTTGAAATTCACAGTGCTCTCCTTCTACAGTCACTACTGACAGACTAAGGGGGGTTTGCTCTAGGGAAAAATCATAAATTTAGGGATGAAAAAGCTATAGCGATGAATGTATGAGGCTGCACCACCTACAGACTACAGGGGCATGACCAGTTGCCATCTCACAGTGACCTCAGGTGCTCCAGGAAACTAAGGCTCTGCAAAATGCTTTGAAATTTAAATGCCCTCATGAGGGGCCTGATCCTGCAGAAATTCTGGCTGGTAACTATGGCTCAGCAAGGTTCACAGGCTCGGCCCTAATGCTTAGGGCTTCCCGGTTTGGAGCTTAAGGATTTAAGGGTTTATACCTTATGGGTTTTAGATCTGACCGGAGAAAACAATAAACAACATCTAGAAATTTCAGTTTAGCTGCTAGATTAGTACCCAGTATTGATTTCTTTGTAATAATTACACACATACACACAACAGTGATTGTTACTGAGAAGTTAATCCATTCAAAATCACTTTGCACTTCATCTGACTATGCAGATGAAACTACACAGCGTTTCTCCAGGTGCACAGCACATTGTGATCACAAGGATTGCAGTACTCCTGTACTTGTCCTACTTGAAATATGAACCTGATGAGTTTACTAGAAGTTACAAGTAGTCAGTTTGGCATATCATAGTTAATTGCTATTTTCTAAACGAAGATTTGGACTAGACAAAGTTCTTCACCACAATGAAAAAAAGATCATCTTACATGTGATAGACTTCCAGGCAGTCTAAATTGCCTGACCCCAGGCAGACTTCTACTGACTGCAAATACCGATCAAATCCCTGTCATTTTGGTACAAGCACTACATATACAGGCACACAAACACACTAATGGTGACTGATATCAAAGGCATCAAAACAGGTCTTTCCTCCAAAAAAAGTCCTGAGTACTCATAGGTACTAACTGTAATGCTAACAAAAATAACCCAAATAACAAAATCCTACAAACTTCTGAAGATTAAACTCCTAAAGATTATTTACTTAAGTTGATTCCCTAATTATAACTTAGGTTCCTAACTTTAGAATCTTACAGATATACAAGTGTTCAAAATATAGTTAATTCAATTCCAAACCCAGAGCACTAGGTATCTACTTTACAATATCAACCTTTTTTCTTCCTATGGCTTATATGACATTTCTTTTCTGGAGCTATTTCAGTTCCTTTATTTGAGTGCATCCCAGAAGGCAGCGCTACAGTACAGCAGAGAAGGAGGATCAATAAAGCAACAATAAAAGACATCCTGAAAAGAAACCTTCCTCCTTACTGTAACAGCAGAGTTATTCATGAAGACAGGCACATAAAATATGTTTAGGACTGAGGGAGCAGGTGCTTTTAGAATAACATGATTCAGTAAATATAATTTTTGATGTAACCACAGTTGTAAGAAACTTACTTGGCATAAGCTCATCCCACTAAGCCACAGTCACGTATCTGTCTTCCAGATCACTTCTTGAGCTCTGTGCTCTACATCCAGCACTGTCCAGAGCTCTGAGCAGGCCCTGAAGTCAGAGCAGTCTTCTTTCCTCAGATCCTTTATTTAAGCAGCAAGCCTTGCAGGGGAGCTCTGCAAGAAGCTTCTGGTTCCTGCAGGTCATTAGCAGTGTTCTCCTCACTCAGCTGGGCAGAGTACTGCTACTTGTCCCTAAAAAAGGGATGGGAAACAACCAGGAAAGGGCTAAAGCTATCTGCAGGAAAGAGAAAAAACCATAATACTACAGCCTATGCTGAAACAGGAGAATTGTTTTGGCCTGACAGTATGTGAGTTTTCTGCTTAACATGAAACTAGTATCAGCATAGATCAGCCTGATCCCAGCAGCATAAGGACCTCTTTCACTCTTTCTCTCCCTGTCTGCCTTCTGTCCTTCCTAACATGCTCTCCCAAACAGCAGTGAAGCCACTGGAGCTGGCTTGCCCTTCGCTGTGGTCATTAACTGCACCTAGAACAGCCTGGGTTCAGCTGTGACTCCCAGGCTGAGTGCTGGGAGGAGGAGACAGCAAGAGCATATGCTTCTTTCTATTCACTTTTTTTGGTGCTCATAATAATTTCCTGGCCCCACCAACTCTCAGGGAAGCTTTACGCCTCATTATTCATGTGCCCCCTTTGCAAGGAATTCTTCTTGACAGCAGAGAGGAGGGGGAGAGCAAGTAGAAAGAAAAGAGGAGGGAACAGATCATCAGTTGAACATTTAAGAGAATGCTCTTCCACCACCTCCCATCCTAACCACGCACAGCTGGCACAGCAGCCAAGAGCGGTCCCACAGGAGCTTGCATCACAAGCCCAGGACACCCACGCTTTACTTGCTTATTTACTTGCACATGCCATTTTGGAGGCTCTCCATCTCTGAAGAGGGTCCCAGCTGGTTTTAAAGCTGTGCTTTTGTTTGTAAAAACGTACTCATGTTTTGTGCATAAAACTAAACCAAACCTCAAAATAACTCTAGTTATTCAGCCAAATTGTATTCACATTGGAGTGGTGAAAGTGGGCGTCACCATGATTCTGTGTGTGTGCACGCAACATGTATAGACAGAGAGAGTTTCATAGTTTTTTGTAAGCATATTTGCAAATGGAATATAAACAAAAATTCTTACTCATAAACATGGATCAGGGCACTGAATGTTTTCCTTGTGAAATTTCAATATTGCTCCTTATCCGGGAAACTTGCATAGTTTCTTCTTGCCAAAGTAAAATATATCTTAGATTTATGAGACTGAAGAATTACATTCTGGTACTTCATGACCAGAGCCACTTGGCCAAGAGCAATCAGCTTGTTCACGTGTCTCAGGGAACCTTTATCTTTCAGTGAATTCAGTCTCAGTGTCTGCAGATCGCCGGTCCTATTGCAGGCTCATCATCTGGGAATCACAGCCCTTCACATTCTCACCCTCTCCTCTTGTTGGCACAAACAGCCAGCAAAAAGCATGAGCTGTGCACACTGCACTCCTCCTCTGCTTTAGAGACTTACTTGGTTAGTGTATTCCTTAGGGATGATGTTTAAGTCCCATCAAACTTGTTCTGGTAATAACACTTAGCTATGGTTAACAGAAATCAGATAATTGGACTTTCTTCCAAATATGCAGAAAAGCTGACATCTCACAGGACATGGGAATTAACAGAGATGTTGGCTGGGCAGAGATAAAATTTCCACTTGTTTTAAGTGGTTCTGAGCACCTAAACCCCTTTTACAAATCACAGTCATGCTGTCTCATGCTCAAACAGGGATGCTTGCTGAATCTACTGATTACCACATCACTAATGCAGTATGATTATTGCTCAGGCAGTCACTGATGCTCATTTCCAGCCAGAACAAGAATAAGCTTTATCCACTTTTCTTTAATCTAAAAGACAAAGAGAATATAATATTCCACGAGAGCATTTTGTGTGTGTGTCTGTACCCAGGAGCTACCACACTGAGCTGGGCCCCGCTGACTGTCTTTGCAGACAAGCTAGCTGACCACTGCTATACTTAAAAGACTGCAATCCTAAAAAATCACCCTATGCTTCTGCACCCACCTCTCTCTCCTGTGTTTTGGATGAAGTAGCTCCCCAGTGGCACAGCTGCCACACGAAGGGCTCGACCCCCTCATTCCAACTCTTGCACTGCCAGCACCAGGCTTCATTCAGTCATGACGCAAAACCGCTCCAGGTGAAAACCACCCCTTCCTTTATGCTGAATTTGTTTTAAGGTGCGTCATCCCTCCCTGGCGCACAGCGTGGCTGCACGAACGCTGGGCGCAGCAGCAAGGAGAGGGCAGTGCAGGCCAGGGAAGAGGAGCTGGAGGTGGGTGGATGACTCCTACCTGCAGCACTGCCAGCTTCCAGGGATGATGGAGCTGAGACACCAGTCCAGTAAGGATGAGTAATTCTGCTGCCTTCTGCCATCTTCCCTGCTCGCAGCAAGCAGCGAATAAGTGATAAACAATACAAATGTGAAAAGTCAGGTTATGTAGCAGTAGTAATAGATATAAGTTTCCATGTGGATGATTAGGCTTTTATTAAGTTCTCTGGCAATAAATCATCATGGAGAAGATATATTATGGCTTTCTGCAGATTCAAGAAGGTTATCTATTTTCTGCAAAGCCATTTTTATGGAAGCTTGAGTTAAAGATGGAAAAACAACCAACCTGGTTGTTACTGGGAGGTATGGGAGGGAAACACAGTTCCCAAGATCTTAGAAAAAGAAGCTGCTGTGAAAAGCCATCTGTTTACTGTGTCCTCAGCAGGACTGTACAGAAGTGTCCCCTTTAGGCAGTGTAGTTATTAACAAATGTAAAGAAGCGGTAAGCGAGTGTTGGAACATGGTTTCAGTCTGTTTTTTTCCTTTTATGGTAAAGCTGCCAACTTGCTGCTTCATTGCGATAAACCATCTGATTTTGTTTGTGATTAAGCAGAGCTAGCTGGTCTATCAAGAACAGAGGGGCATATGATTCTTACAAGCAATCTGGAGGTATTTGGTGAAAAAGCTAAGCAGATTCCAAGAAAAAAAACAGTCAACTGCATGTTTAGGAAACCTGGTGGGTTTTAGAATGTAAATGTCAATCTCTATGCTATTAAAAATTGAGGAGAAAATTAAAAAATGTCCAAAACATCTAATATAGACATACAGGGGGTTGATGTGATAGTCTTCCAGGTAGTGTCAAATTTTTTAAAAAGGCATTAACCAAAAAGATATTGGTAGCTAGAAGGCATATTTTGTTATTTTTTAAGCCCCAGGAATTATGTTTAAGGAGTTTTATTCATGCAAGTCATTCACTTCTGATAGATCTACCCACATAAAGTGGCAGACTCCCAAAATAGGGCACAGTCCTTTCTATATAGAATAAAGCATTCCAGAACAGAAATAGGAGCAATCGAACGGGAGAGCCCTTGAAAGTAAATGAGACCAGGAACTGCAGCTCAAGTCATAACAGAATAGGATTAGATTTCTTGATATGTTTCATCCTTACCTTTGCAATTTGTTAGAACTGCTGAAAGAAATAGAGTAACATCTGGAATTCTCCCTCCATGAACATGCACAGGACAGTTTGTCAGCATGGGTATCACAGGACAGGCTGCACAGTTCAGCAATGCAGGGTTGAAAGCTTTGAGACTTCATATGCTGCCAAACGCAAAGGAAGTTAGAAGGGGATAAGTCCAGAGACCAAGAGAGAAGCTTGCAAGAATGCCATGGGGTTGTTCACCTACAGAGAACAAGCAAATCACATAGGTCCAATCCCGGAAGCCTTTCAGACTACAAGGGAAAGCTGAAATCAAAAAAATAATTTTGATTTTCCCTCCAAGAACCCCCAACAGCCCTCAAGCAAGTTGCTGTCAGTCAGTCACAAAGTGCTGCTTCACCAGAAGGCATCCTTGGAGAGCCAGCCACCACCCAGCAGTCCCTGCTTTCAGTTTGAGTCCTTCCAGGACCAAAGACCCACCATTCCCTCCATTTCCCTCTTATTCCCATTTCAGCAGGATTTGTTCCCTGTACCTGCATGAGGGGCTGGGCTGATGGAGTCCAAAGAAATTCAGTAACTCAGGCTTGGCTTGTACAGCCTGTTCTCTATCCCAGAGGGCACTTGGTGCAACTTCTGACCTTCCTAATCCTTGCGATCTTACATTTCAGCAAAGCTGCCCATACGCACGCACTCATGCAAACCCCTGTGGTGGGCCAGTTTATGAGATACCTTCAGGAGGGGTTTTTCACTTACTGGGGAGCAAAAGAAGGGCAGCAATGGGCAGCAAAGAGTAGTGAGAAAATACTTGGCTTGGAGGAGACCAACTTCTAATGTTCCCTGAGCTCAGAAATTCCACTGGCAACTCTGTATCGAGGAGTCACTTTTATTTTCTTTATGGTATTTATGGGTTTGTGATGCAATATCAATATATGCCCATGGTTTCTATTTACACAACAGTGTATTTTTAGCAAAAATTCTACCGTGTTCTCACTTTTTTAACTTAAAAGAAAGCCTAGCTCATATCCTGCAGTGAAAAATAAACATGGCTCACAGCTGCTCTCCTCCCAAATGTTTATGTGGAAGACTCCTACTGTGCTGATTGCTGACAAGTATCTCCAACAGAAATGTAATGAGTCATTTTGCACCAATTTACCGGATAAAGCAGTTAAGTGGCACCATTTGCCATGTGAGTGATCAATAAAGCAGTTAATGCTATAGCTACTGAGGAACTGGGAGTAAAACAGTTGTTTAATATCAATCCAAGCCATAGCAGAATCTTCTACTGCTTTTCCTAGACCGGCTGCGGTCCAGGCAGCAATTACACCTTGCAAGCTTAATAGGTCGAATTTATCTCCATTATCTTTACACAGTACAGAAAGCTTATTTATCTCATGGTATTTATTACATACAGGGTCAGCGGCAGGGGCAAGCAATCAGATAGGTAGCCCTGCAAGTCACCCCAGACACTGAATAAAAGGAGGAAGGAGTTCATGTCTTAACCTCTGACCAGAGGCTCCACTGGGCTAATGCTAGCTCAGCATCTGATAAATAGTGCCAAACCACACAAACACACTTGCTTCTGCCTTAATTATCTGCCTCAAGTCTCAGATTTGTAAACTACGCACACTTTTCAAAAATGTATTTGACCTGCCTGGGAATTTATTTTCCTAAGTCAGAAGATTTTTCTACAGTCTGTGACAGCCTCAGTCAAAGAAGGGCCAACTTCAATGCCAAGGCAGGTTGCTCAGAGCCTTGTTCAAGTCTACTTCCAAACAGTTCCAAGGGTGGAGATACCACACCTCTCTGGGCAACCTGCCCAAATGTTCGACCATTCCCACAGTGAAAAAAATTATTCTACTTCAGAGCTGATCACAGCAAACATGCTAGTCATGCATCTTTACATAGAGGGCAAATTGTAAAGCCGCCCATTACCACAGACTTTTCTGGAAGCCTTGCTTCAGCAGAGCTTTACAAAATAGTTAGCATTGTGGAGCACATTATGAAACCTCAGTGGGTGTTATTGTCCATCACAGCCTAGAGATCTTAGCCTGAGATCAGCCTTGTGATAGAAAATGCTGAAGGTAAAGAGAAACTCTGACTCCAAAAGCATAAGCAGGGAGGAACGCTGCAAGAGCAGGTTATGGAGCTAGGATGTAATCCTAAACC
Organism: Fregata magnificens; assembly: GCA_013389945.1. Classification (NCBI taxonomy): domain Eukaryota; kingdom Metazoa; phylum Chordata; class Aves; order Suliformes; family Fregatidae; genus Fregata; species Fregata magnificens. The sequence goes on from WAAD01001882.1 coordinate 51,852, forward strand.
TTGCCGCAGCATTACAGTGTACTGGGCTCTGCTGCACAGAAACCTCTCACATGCCTCGCACAGCAGAAATGGAGATTTTGGTTTGATCCACAATGTGTTTCATGGTCCTGTTCATAGCAAACAGGGACATAAGCATGAAGAATACTTATGTACTTGTTGACATGCTCTTGTAAAATATGTGAAGTATCTTGTTTTATCTTATTCCTTGGAGGATATCTCAGAGAAATTACTTGTCCTCTTGATAAAAGTCGTGTCTCAGTCTGAAATGAAACAGAGAGCACATTATTCAGGTATTTGAACTGCTCTGCTTTCAAAATTTAAAACTTTGCATGACCACCTTAAAACATTTTAGGTTTTGATGCCTTATCTGTCCAGACTTTGTCTGAAGTGGGCTGCTAGCCATACTTCATACACGTAGTAAAAACTTGAGTTTCAGGTTTGAAATTTTCAATTATAATCTTCTTATAGAGAGCCTGATCTTTTTGCTGTCCTCATTACAGTTCATCTCTAATGGAATTTACAAAAAATATTTTTGAACTCTTAACCTTTTGTTCATTTTTGTACAAAATATTTCCATTAGAGATGCTTATTTAAATGGAAGGGCAAATTAAATAAGATGTGAACCCAGTACTTTTGACTAATCATGGATTGCCAGATTTTGGAAGGTCTAGGCTGTTCAATGTAAATCCTTATAAATATAAGTGCTTCTGTCAGGACATAGCCATTTTCCCTAATTAATGGATTTTTTCTTTATTCACAGATCGAGAAGACCAGTCTATCCTGTGCACGTAAGTAAACTAATCTATTTTAGTATATCTCAATAGTACAATGTCTGTCTTTATTCAAAATTGATTCACATTCTGATGGAACTGACATATTCCCCTCACCTTCCGTAAGCTTGAACTGCAGTCCCAGTAGATTTACCTGTTGATAAAATAGAAAGCAGATATCAGTGCCGTAGGAAGTCTTCAATGCCCAAACTTATTTCTTTAAACTGACTTTCTGAATTCAGAGATTTAAGCATTTACAATGAACAATTGGGGAGTGTGGTTGTAAAACTGTGTGTTTCCTTCCTAGAGGAAGCTGAGGAACTGAGAAAAGTGAGGAACACAGAGCATCCCAGATATTTACTGAACTGCTTTTCATTTTTAGCTGTTGGTAACTCACCAAAACTTCCTAATTCACTTGTCATTGTAGAAAAGTGCAGTCTTTTAAGTTCATGCTGTTGTTTTGTGCTGTTTGCATATACTGTAGCTAGAATGGGGAAGGCTTGGTACCTCCCTGCTGGCAGTGGCCACCCCTGGAGCCTGTGCACGAGGCAGGGGCACATTGGCCAAGAGGGCTCAGCAGCACTGCGCGAGTTGGACCTTTCTGCAGTCTCTACATAATCGATTTAGGCAATAGTGAAATACCAGCTAAACCAGCCGTGTTTTGAACTCTCTGATTTTTCTGCAACCCGGCTTGCTGAAGGACTCCTCCTTGAGTTTTGACCTGCCAGTGTTCAGACAGCACCGGCATGGGAGTTCAGCTGTTGTCAGGCAGGGTCTGGCAGTGATTTTATTGCAACAAGCTTTGTTGTGCACAACTTACTACTCCAAAAACTGAACTGGTTTTAGGTTATCTGTCAAAATGTGGCTACTGACTGACTGAATATATATTTATACTACAGTTTTTAAAAAGCACTGCTGCTGATCACCAGCCACACAGTTACTTGTGAGTGCCACTGCTGACTGGGAAAAATCATCACCTAAGAAAAAGTAAAAATTACATACTATATCTGGTACCATAAGGGCTAGCATAGCTCTGACCTCTGTTGTAACAAGATTTCATTACATGCAAACATATCAATCAAGAATCTCTCCAAAAATTCATTAATACCAAAAAGAAATCTAAAATTGATACAGTGATGACATTAGAATTGACCATCACTTTCTTCCCAGGATGAAACATGTCATGGTAATGAAGACTAATTTATGATATGCATTTCCTCTTTCTATTCCTGGACTTTAGTTTATTTTTCCATTAATAAATCTTCAGATCTTCTTTTAACTTTGGAATATTAGAATTTTTAAGAAAGGGGCTTTCTTTTGCAAATCTATGCCTTTTTGTTCATGAAAATCCATTAAAGGATCCACTTCTGACAGCTACCATATATATATTTTTTTAATATATATTTAAAAAAATATGAAAATACTTTTTTTTTCACCTGGCCAGCTAAACTGGCAACATAAGGTGTTTCACACCAGTAATACATAAAATAGAGAGAATGAAATGTCTTTCCCATTTTGAAAACAGCCACAGTAAGTGATTCATTGAGACATTTAGAATAACTGCTGTATGTTGGATGGCCATCATGACCCATAGCTTAAAACAGTCCTCACATGTGTCTTTTAAACTACAAAGATTAGTCAAGCTAAAACCAATGTACACAACTTTAACCACTACTGGTTTATCATCCTTGTTGGCCTTATTTGGCTGTACAGAAAGAAGAAAGTTCACTTGGCTTTCAGCTGGGCAGCTGTCAAGCAGAAGCAATTTGCATTACTTTATAGAATTGCTAAAAATTCTAAGCAATTATCTTTTCGCCTAAAATATATAACAATAACTGAAGACTTCATGGCATTGATCAGCTGGGATCTCTTCTTTAAATACCTATAGACTCAAACTTTCCAAGGCCTGGTGCCTAAATTGTAAAAAATGTAGCTGTAAGGATTCACATACAAGTAGTTGTGGATGCTGCCAAAACCTCACCTACGTTTAGTGATGTTGCAATGTAGACTCTTGCGTTCTTCCACTTATTGCTACCCACCTCCCACTTTTTGCTATTTACCTTATGGGAATTCAGCAGGATAGCCAAAATACCGGTGACAAAATGCAAGCAGAAATTGTGCACTTTAAGTACTCCGTGCTGTGTGGTTTGTACTACTTCTGCAAAGTTATTCCATTGTTAGTAGAGCTCACCTGGAAACCAAAGGCCTGGCGGGATGCTGAGTTCCTGGGACTCCCCTGACCTGCAGCTGGGGCATAGGCAGGGGCATAGATCTGAGAACTAGGAGTGATTCTGTGTTTCTGAGTATAAATATACCCATTCTCAGGACTTCACCCTCAGCTCATTGAACCTACCCTCATGTGGTTAAGTATTGTTTGCGTTCTTTTCCAATCCCTACCCTTTGTGTGATTAACTGTGATATGCTTAAAATGCTCCATCTGTCTTTAATGCTCATGGGTTCTAATGCTTCCTCAGAATTCCTCTTTCCTAGATTTTGTTATTTCCTCTACATTTTCTTAATAACTACATGCATACCGCCTTTGATCTACTCTCCTCTGTGCACGCATCCTTTCTGCTGTTAGCTCTTTCCCATGGGCAGCATCACTGAACACCCTCTCACGTCATCCCCTGCCAGTTGCTCTCTGCCACTTTACAGTCAGCCTTAAAACCCCACATCCGATCATGCACATGTACAGGCTGCCTCTCTGGAACATTAGAAACTTTATACCATGGCTGTGCTTACTAATATATCTGTGGCTGCATTATTAGAACATAACATAACGTAACATAACATATATAATAAATATACAATATATAATACTGCACTAAGGGTATGAAATCTTATTGTTTTATGTGTCTGAAAATTAAGGCAGTTAAGACTTTTTCACCCTTGTGTTTTGGTCCCTGTACTGTTCTGGGCAGCCTCCACCACTGCCTGGCTATTGGGATTCCCTGAAATTCCTGCCTGCGCTTAGGCATCCCCCACTGCAGTCTCTCTTCTTTGACACCGGAGTTTGCCATGCAATATTCTGTATTCACTCTTGCAAAGACCGTGCTGGTCTGTGTTGACTGCACATTAGATATTGCTGAAGGAAAAATCCCAAGAAATCTGTCCAGTTACTCAGAGACCTGAGCAACCTTGCCGCATCAGCAACTAAGCATGAATTGGACTAAGCAATGGCCAGTGAACAGGCTTGTGACTTTTCAAGCTTCTTCCAATGTAAGTAAAGGCACCAGCCCTCGAAGGAGACTTCTGGCCTTTAAATTGTTCAATTTTTACATTTTTACAGATACAAGTGGAGTTTTCAAAAGTTTTTTTACTAAAAATTCCACAGGTTCTTATTTGCATAGCTAAGCACGAGTGTTTTCAAGATCTCCCCTTAAACCTGCTGATCTTGGCGTTATCATATCTTAGCCACTTCCTGAAAAGAGTATGTAGAATATTTTCTAGAAAGCAGATGTGGCTGAAAGGACTGTGTGCAAGTTTCAGTTAACAAGAAACCACCTTAAATGAATGAGAAAAAAATCTGATCAAAATTCTGAATGTTGGGGATAACGTGAAGACTGTGAAAACAAATGCTTGTTAAACATTTTATAATCAAATAGGTTTTTGTTACCTTTTACTTTTTTATATATCTGCATTTAGTTTGAATAGCTTCTATCAAAACATATGGTAGCAGGGTGCTATTTCCACTTAACTCGATACAGTAACAGACAAAATACTGTGTGAGGCAGTGACCATCCTGCCCTTTTCCCTTTCCTCCCCTCTCTCTTTTTGGGCAAGCTCTCCAGAGCCTCACCCAGCCACGGGACCTCAGCCTGCTTTCTCCCCTGACACATGTCAAGAAGCAGAGTCATCCAGAACATCCTCCAAACTGCAAAGCTCCATTAATCAAACGACTCCTCCACGAGAGCGCTAAACTCTTTTCTTTCCCAGCTCACTAAATCTCAAAGGCGGGAGCTGGCAAGCGTTGCTGCCTGGCCCTTCTCCCACACAGACACCTCATGTAGCTTTAGACCCAGAGTGGAGCTTGGTGCTGAACCAGCTCGGTCCCTTTTGGGAAATGTTTTTGTAAGTAAACTAGTAGGATCAGTGGGCTGGCTTCTGAGATGGGTCTCTAGGAGGGTACAGCTGGTCGAGGACAGGGATTTTCATTATCTTTGCACATCTCATACTGCAGGATGAAGCCTGCCAAGCCTTAATGTGATTTAGAGCACCTCATTGACTGCTCTGCGCACAGAGGCTTCCCGCAGTGCCAGCGTAGCCAGATTAAGAGATGTGTGAATGGTCAATTTTTGTGGTTCGTTGCTTACTGAAACAAATGCTGCAAATAAATTCTGCTGTTAGTTTTTGGATGGTTCCAAAAGTGGAATTAAGCTAAGTCTTGTGTCATAATATTAATACAGAAAGCTTTCACATTTTCTACAAAAAAATACCCTTTTTAAACTTATTTTTCCCAGTTATATCCAAACGTACGAGAGTCCTAGCTACACCACAGACTCCCCCCACAACTGTGAGGCCAACTTGCTAGTCTCACCTTGTCCTAATTTGGAAACTTATTCCAACTGGGATAATTTTCATTTAAGGTGAAGGTAATGGAGCCACAGAGGATTTAGTAGGTCATGTGGTGCAAAAACTCTATTATAGCTGAGTACTATACATGTGAGCTTACGTGCTTTAAATCCTGTACGGAGTTCCTAAAACAATGCCTGGCAAGAAATGAGGGAAGAATAAATTTAAACTATGCCACACAATGTGAGAGTGGTGTTTTTAACAGAGCAAGCCTATAAGCCTAGTGGACCCTTTTGCTCTGGGAAAGCCAGGGAGTTTCTTAGAAGGAAAACACATATGGGAAGTAGATTAAGTACTGCTCTTGGGCTGATCAGAACTGTGTAACAGGACCTGCTTTTGATCTGCTTTGTGTGTTGCCCATCTGAGCTGGGTGCAAAGAACAGCACTGGCTGTAAATGTGCTGCCTCTCTGTATGGCAGGCAACAAGAATGATTTGAGATGCTTCAATTAAGCAAATGATCAGTCTACTCCCAAAAGATTAGGACAGTGGTAACAGCATTTATATGGTGAACTCCCACTTTGGAACATAATTTAGGGGTAAAGACTGAGCAAAACGGGCACTCGGAAGAGAGGAGCAGATGCCTTCTGGGAGGAACCCTGTTGTATATGGTCCATGCCAAAACCACTGAAAGATGCTTGCAAGAAAAAGACCCATATTTAAAAATTCAGTCACTGAGCTCAAGAGAGCACGTAGATTTTAAAACAGGTCGGATTCCTCATACCACCTCACAATGAAAGTTGTTTCTGCCACCCGAGAAATGATGGTACTTCAAGGCAGACGCAGAGAAAAAAACCAGCATGATCAATTCTGTTGCAGCTTAATAGTTGTAGGAAGAATTTCATCCACCTGTGAAGCGAACTAAGAGATTCACATGCTCTCCTCCTCCTGGGTCTTTCCCCTTGTAAGCTTCTTGACGTTTAGAGGCGTTGAACCTGATCTAGCCATTCATCCTCATTAGTTAGTTTTCAAACACATGGTATTTTATCACTGAGATGAAATCTAGACCTTGTCATACAGCTGTGATGCATCCTTCAGAGTATGAGGGCTACTAATGTTGTTTAACGGATACTTGTTTGTCAGACCTGTCTATTGTCATGGACATTTAAAAATGATCTGATGTGTTGAAAAATTAGATGTATTCATCAGCTATGGACATTATCCTCCATTACTTGTTGACCTTAGAGATTTTTTTTCCTACTCGTAGCTGTTGAGATCCTGACTGTTTTCCATTTCATGTTGAAGCATTTCCATTTCATGCTGAAGAACTTTTTATTATCCACTTCAAAAGGAAGTTAAAGCCTCAAAGTCGATCTGCAGAAAATAGGAAAATCCTCAGCCTGTGCAGGAGCAAAGAGTTAAGGATGAAAGCACAGAACAAAATGTTAAGTAACTTAAGCATTACAGTATGGTAGGATAATTACAAGTAAAATGATGCCATATATGGTAATACTCACAGGGATTCAGGGGAAAGCCAAATGATGGGCACAGTTGCCCTGGGAGAAAGGAAATGCAATTCATGTAGTGATGAACTACAAATAACCTTTAATAAAACAGAATAGTTCAAAGCCTGGGGTTTGTTTGAAGAAAATTTGGGTTTTTTTATTTTTTTCCAAAGAAACACAGTTATAAGGTAGATTTATTTGAAAACTTTGTATGCATATGCCTTCAAATTGGTGTGTTTGGTTTGGAATTGTTCCCAGGACACTTAATTTTTATCAATAAAACATGGAAATGTTTTAGCACTGAAGCCCAGGCAGAGATGAATCCAACCTCTAAACTGTGCAAATTAACCCAGGTCTTGTGAAAAGGAACTTACTCATCTCAATTATTTCTGGTTAAAACTCTAAAAGCCAGAAGAAACACTTCTCGTCGTGTCGTACCTCAGGCAGGAATTGTTTCTGGTTTCCTAAGGTTTACATCAATGTCATCCCGTCTTGAAAGTTCTGCCCAGCACTTACTCATATTTTTTACGTCCATTTATCACTGGTCCCTTGGTAGGGAAAATTAACTCCTATATTTCCTAATTAGGAAAAGAAGCAGAACAGTGATGGATCCAGCTAAATAGTTTCAGCTTCAAAAGAGCTGACAAATATCCATGGGATTTTTTAATGTGTTGTTCTTTTTATTTTTATATCCATTTTAATTTAAATCCGAAGACAAAGAGGTCCGACTTACATTTAGACTGGTGCCCTCCTCACAGCACTAGCTTGATACAGTTGAAAGAACTAGTTTATTACATCCACGCCCACTTTAATGCCCTTTTTGATTGCTGAGACAGGACAGTATAGAAACATTTTTGTCTATGTAATCATCAGAGCCAAAGGTATCTAGAATACGTGAGACGACGTAATGTGACACTTAGAAAAGGAAAAGTAGGCTGGAAAAGTTCTTCTGAGAAAAGCCTGTGTAAATCTGGCCCTTGTACCTGTACTTTGAAAGCCAGTATTTTACTTTCAGAGAGGGCTTAAGAGTTGTAAATAAACTTAACCCTGGCAGTCCTCTGGGAGGTGGAAAGTTACCACTGCCTTCCTGCTTCCCAAGGGACACTGCACAGAGCACAGCTGGGATGCTGATTCTGCTGGTCAGACATGTCCCCACACAAGATGTCCCTTACTACCCAGCTAGCAGGGACACCTCAGGCAGTCCCAGCTCTGGTCCCACTGAATTCAAGGAGCATTTGAACATGGAGTTCAGATGAGGCAGGATCATTTGCTTATTCTCCAGCACTGATACAAGTCTACTTTAATGCCAGCGTTTCAGGAGAGAAAACTGTTGTATTACTGCTGATGTTTTTTCTTACTGCTGCACCGCATCATAGTCAATGTTGTATTTTTTGGTCTTAAAATACAAGCAGACTCCCTGCCAGCTCCACTTCTCATAAACGTTCAGATGCTGCCAAAGCAAGATGAACTGCTGTTCAAAAATGCATCATGTTTTAGAATTGCCTTAAATGGCCCAATGTCCAGTCAAAATACTAACGGGACAGAGATGTAGCTCTGATAATGCATTCTTTGCATGCTGAAGTCAGGTGGATTTGGAGAGATGGTGTTCTGGGGCAAATACTAACTGAGCCGGCCAGTTTCCAGGCCTGTTTTTATACACTAAATACATCACGTGGCAGAAGGAGTCCACTAGTTACCTACCTTATTTTGTGTTATTTTCTTTCCCGTCAGAGGTGAATCTGGTGCTGGCAAGACAGAAAATACCAAAAAGGTCATTCAGTACCTGGCTGTTGTTGCTTCATCACATAAGGGCAAAAAGGACATCAGCATCACTGTAAGTGAGCTCTTCCGTATTCAACTCTTCTTCAAGCCTGTTAGGATTGTACTGAGCTGACTGTGCTAACAGCGAGTCAACATCTGTGGCTTGCCAAACAGTTGACATATTAAGAGTACACGATTATGTCACAGCTCCATGTTTATGGAAAAAACCCCTTTTGTTTGACACCCGCTTAGGCATCAAATCAGAATGTACTTTGCTAGAAAAGAAATATTCATAGCTTTCCATATGCATAGCACCTATTTATATCCTAGCATGAAGGCCTTGAAGTCTGCAAGGGCTCAGGGCCTTATTTTACCCTTGGCCCCTGGCAGCTAAGAAGTTTGGGAAAGCCTTTAACTAGCACATTGTCCAACTGCATCACAAGAATGTATACCAGCATTTAAACTTCTGAAGTTTTGATTGGTTTTGCTAGCAAGCAAGTTTTCTTACTGACTAGCAAACAGTCCCAGTATAAAACTTGCCTTTTCTTTTTACTCCCCTGTCAGAGAGAACAATTTTGAAAGGCTCAATTTTTTCAAAGTACTTTGTTCCTTCAAAATTTGTAATAATCTTGCCTTAGCGATTAAAGTTTGTTTTCTTGCTCTGAACCATAATACGAGCTTATACCTGCCCAGTTCCTGGAGACGATTGGTGTGGCTGAGGCTCTCAGCTGCCTTTGCTGTTTTCAATGATACAACTCCAGGTCCTACGTCATTTCCAGCCTTTTGAACGTTACTCAAAAACTTCTGAAAAAAAATGTAGCAATTCACTTTTATGACAAAACAGGCTTAATTCAGGAAGACATTTCAGTGTGTCCCAAATGCAAGACTGAGTCCAAAATAAGTAATTAGTAGGGTAGTGGGAAATGAAGTAAAAATCTTATGACCACACCTGCGCTGGGTCTTGCAGCTGCCCTTGCCTACCCTGTATGCCAGCAGACGGAGGACTCCAGAGCACAGGGTGTGCAGCCTGGCCTCTTCCACCACAAATAATTGTTGTTTATGTACAGCAGATTCTGCTTTGGGGCAGGGGAGGGAGTAGATGTCCCTTTGGGTAGTATTTTCTAGAAATCTGTGATTAAATTTAGTGGAAACAGTCCAAGACTAAAGACACAGTTTTCCTTTGTTGAATGTTTACGAAAAAAAATTATTTCTTCCTACTGAGTCCTGCTCAGTGGCTGGCGGAAATGAACTTGTGATTTCAAGGCCATTCCTAATGGGCACGTAGCTGCAGTTGCTGCTGACTCCTCTGGGGAATTACATGAGTCTCAAGATCAAACTGGCCCTGAGACAGACCTGAAGGCAAATATCCACCAGATGGGAGCTGAGAGAAAGTCTAAGTTGTTCTATAAGATGCTGACAAATAGTAATTCTGTGACCGGGGCTACTGACATTGCTATTTCAGTCATTAAAAAATAATGAATAGCAAAATGCCTCAGTTGCACCAGAGAAGAACTGGGGATTCACCATAAAAATATCTGTCGTTGTCTGGTTCTGGGAGACTAACCTGGGACTGGATCCAAATCCCATCCTTCTGCTTCAGGGGTTTTTTTTTCTTCAGTTAAAATGCTCTACATACGTTAATGGTATTTGTACTCTTGGTATGTCTGCAATAGATGGTTTTTATTTGTATTCCTGGTTTATTTGCATGGAAACTGTGTATTGGTTATTTTAATACAGGAAAAACAATAAAAATGTCTGTGTAATGGAAATGATACTGACACTTGTTTTATACCACGTTATTCAATACAGCAAGGTCCATCTTTTTCTTACGTGAGTAACTTAGACTGTTTGATGTGTGTTTAAGGCACTGAGTGTAGAACTGCATGCTATTGTTGCACCTCAAAAATTTAAGAGAGATTTTGTTGAAATATGTAGTATGATATGATAAAAAGCAACAATAGCGCCAAATGCTCTCACAAATCAACCCTAACTGTGTCAGGCTCCATGGTAAAGAATGAGGTCTGACACAGGCAGGGCCATCTTTCAAATATCACTCTTTTCTATATGTGTGTGTTCCAGTTGCCATAGTTTGAATGAAATTTCCCACGATCCTGAAAGAGCCGCTCAGCCTGAAATTAAGCAATGTGATTTCTGAATGAAAATACTCAAATGCTTTCTGTGCTTCAGGTTGAACTTTTTAGGACTGTTGTGAAATAATTCCTAAACCTCACAGTGTTTGATTGATTTGTATGGCTGCATGCTTTCCATTTGATATTGCTTTCAATTTTACATTTTCATGTAACTGTTGAGAATTGTTCACATCCGCAAAAGTTAGCATGTTCTTAGCTTGCTGCTATGATGTGTAACAGAGCAATTCTTACTGCAGCGTGTGCCTGCAGGTGTGTTACGGCACTTTCTTACAGGCCCTCATAGGCCCTCCTGCATTGTGGTGTGCCGTACCAGCATACCAACGCTTTGGGAATATAGGCAGGTTTGCCGGCATATTCTTTCTGTTCCTATGCCAGGCAAATGGGATTTTTTTTTTTTTTTTAATGGGGTCTTTTTTTCTGCCCATTCTGACTGCTGCCTCTCAGACTTTGGCTATGACAAAGGGCATATGTGTTGCCCCTTAGTTAATTTAGTACTTCATTTGACAAGCTCTCTGCAAAAAACCTAATTCATTGCTGGCATAGGCAACTCTGTGGAGTTCAGTGGACTTACAGCTGCATACAATACTGCTAATTTGGAGCCAGAGTTCTATACGCCAAGTTTATGGCATAGTTCAGTTCTCACTAGAAGCAGGTGGTATCTGTCTCAGTTTAGCAGACAAGGCTCTATTTTAGCTGTCCCCATCTGATTTCAGCAGCACCCTGTGCTTATAGTGGAGTTTTTGAGTCTACAGTGTATAACTGGAAAGAGTTGTTCAGTACGGAGAAACTTCAGGGACTTTTAGGAATTCATTACTTATTCTCAACTCCTGTATTAGCTTGTTTGGAAGTCTTCCTCACCTCTTCCTTCAACTCTTAGATAGTTAGTTTTGGGGTATTTTTGGTGGGGCTTTTCTTTTTTTCAAAATGCAGTCTTGATACATGCCTTAGCTCTCAAAAGATCTATGCTCTCAGCAAGGTGCTCAATTCTCCCATCTCGCGACCACGCAGATGAGTTTAGCCATTTGTTAACAACCTGTTGCTTTTTAATGACATTTTTGAGGCAGCTCTCATCATTGCCACATAAGTTACAAGACACTCAGGAACGGCATTTAGAAAAAGGTTACCAGTTTTGCACACTAATTGGGAAGCACTTTCATTTTCCAAATTAGTTCCTCTAGATTCAACCTAAACATTGCCTTATTTTCTAATTAAAATTATTTAAATGATATCATACTATCTATCAAGGACTTTTTCCTTTTCAAGGTCAGCTATTTGAAATAATGCATGTTACTGCAGAGTAGTACTCAAAGAATAGGATGAGAAGAAGCAAATGTGAAAGTGAGTGACCTCATAGGACAGAGCTGAATGAAAAGTTCAAAAAAGCTGTATTCATAAGCAAAGGATTTTTTCAACTTCATTGATTTGTTTAGAAATAGGAGTATTAAATGCATGCTTGTTTCATTGCATGATTTGTTTCATTAGCAATTACCAATCACAATTAACAATATAATATGAAGTTTGTGTGTTTGCATGAGAATTCATTATCCTAGTTTGAAGTAAATCAATGCATTTCCATATTTAACCTAAATAGCCTTGCATGGATCATTATTAATAGACTTGATGAAATCTGCTTTGTAGCTTTGTGCCGCATTACATTAAAATGATTCTCGGCAAGTTATTCTAATTACATCGTCATTTGCTAGCAAAGGATCTCAATAAACTAACTTGAAAAAGACATGCCAGAGGTTCCTTTAAGAATATCCCTTCTAAAAATGATATTAAACTGGAAAAAAAAAAAATTGACATTGAATGACCCTTTTTTTTAAGAAAGACCAGTCATGATGCTAAACAGATTAATCGACTTTGATCTGTCACAGGCAACAGGGCTGGAAAAGGGTCATGTGTACAGGACAGCAGTCAACTGCACAAATATATAAACACAAAGATTACCAGAGAATGAAAACAAATCCACATTAAGTGCAGTATTCAGCAAAAAAAGTTAGAGGCTTAAATTATCTTTCACATTTTTCTCCAGTGTACATGTGTTGGTTTTAATTAAGTAATTATGAAGTTTAGGGTTAACTGCGTCTGAATGAATTTTAGGGTGAGCTGGAAAAACAGCTTCTACAGGCAAACCCTATTCTTGAAGCTTTTGGAAACGCCAAAACTGTGAAGAATGACAACTCCTCCAGATTTGTAAGTAGGAGAAATCCAGTTGGGTCTTTGTGGGGGGTGAGGTACAGCATCTTCTAAAACACAATGTACAGACAGTGGCCCTCATCAGTGCTTCTCTCCAAAGAGCGTCTTAAAACTAATCCCTTAAAAACAGTTTAGAATTCCTCTCTGAAATAGGAATTTGGCCTTATAGAAAATTAAAGATCAAGGTCAAACTTAACAGTACCATTGTCGTCTCACAATTTAGCAGTCTATGTGTGGCCTTCCAGAGTTGACTGCTGCTCCGGGACATGTCCACCTTCAGAATATTTGCAAACAAAATCTGTACTTTCTTTTTCTTTGCATCACCATTGAGCATATATCTCATAAGGTATGACTGTTACTTAGCAAGGGTGGTTAATATATTAAATGAAAAACTACAGGAGAAAAAGAAAAAACAGTCATACAGGTTCAAGTTAGAATGATGTGAGCTGAGGGCTCTCACTATTTGATGACGCTTTTTCCTGGGAGTGCTGGCAGATGCTTGTTTTCCCTGCAGACCCTCCTCTCCCACCTCTGCTCTCTCCCTGCAAAGTTCAAGGATTCATGCAGATGAACCTTACCAGAGGGAGTTACGCAGATCCAATGCTATTCCCTCACTGAACTTGTGGAAATCAAAGGAGAAAATAGATGTCATATCCCCAGCTTCCAAAGCCTGGTCCAGTAGGGAGGACTCCTTTCCCTCTAAGTGTCTGAATGAAATGTGAGGGCAAATCTCTACAGTGGGAATATCAGAGAAGTTCACTTCCTTTCAGGCTTTTCCACGGGTTGTCTGGGCAGGAGGGAATCAAGCATGTTATTCTTAAGAGGATGATGTAATATCTTTTATTAAACAGGCTAAATACTAATGCTGGAAAACCTGGCATAACCTGAAAGAACAGCTCAATATAGATCTTCTTTTCATTCACAGGGCAAATTCATCCGCATCAACTTCGATGTGACAGGCTACATTGTCGGAGCAAACATAGAGACTTGTATCCTTTTCAGTGAGCTGCACTGGAAGCTAGCTAGGGTGAGCAGAAGAAAGTAAGATAAACAAGCTCCATTGCATGTCTAAGAAAGGCAAATATTGCTGAGGCTGGTATAAACAAAGATGGAAGGAAGTGGCTCCATTTATACTGTTAGCAGCTTCTCAGTTTTTCTTACTCTCATGTTTACATTTTCAGGTCTGTTTTCTCAGCCATAGGAAAGTGTGCTATTCCCCATATACAGCTTCAGAAAATGGAAGAACCGTACCTAAGGCAATGGCAGGGGACTTTAAAAGGAGAGTCCCAATAATACAATAATGGGAAAAGATTGTTTCGTGGTTAAGATTGCATGTGATCTTGAGAGCTATGCCGTTGTTTCATATCAGTGTGATCCTGAATGGATCACCCTGGTTCCCTGTGGTCTACACTTCCAGCTGCATAAAAAGTTTTGAAACTTTACTGTTTCTTACTGGTGCTGTGAAAGGCACTTTGAAAAAACACTGAATAGTTGGTATTATCACTACCGTTTACCCAGGAACTTGGAGAGTGCTCCCCAGTTTTCAAGTCCAAGTTTGGCACTTTGCCTTGGTTGTGACCGCGGGCAGGGCCTGGCTTGGGATGCAGTCCACATGCTCCAGTACGATCTCACCCTCAGCCCTGTGCACCCCGGCTTCTGTAAGGGAAGGGTCCTGAGCCTTGCAGAGTGAATGATCGAGCCTGTAGCTGCACGTCCCCTGCTGTTTAGATATAGCAAAGGTCATATATGTGGTACTGGGATAGAGGCATTCCAAGAAAAAGCACTGAGAATAACCCGTTAAGGGATAAGTCTATATGATACCTAGCATGACAGCTTTCTAGTTCACATCTGGAGGATTGAAGGGTCATTGTAATAAAAGCAATACACCTTTCCCTTCCACCCCTCTAAAGACTTTATATTAATAAAGACAAAAGAGACAGGAAAAGCCAAAGAACACGGTGCAGTCAGAAGAGCTGTCTTAGAGTCCTTACAGTTCCTCTCCCTTTGTCAAACCAAGGGAGAATTTACCCTGAGATTGACTTGATCTCTGCATATTTTGTTAAACTGCCAATGGTCAGAAATTACATGTTCTGGAAACTCACTCAACTGAAGTGAAGCAAATACTTTGCCAGTGCTGATGCCCCAGATAGCACCAAGTGCTAGATATTTCCAGAGAACTTGTCTCCTCTGGATGCTAAATACTGCCCTGCTGTTTCAAATGACACACCCAGAGCAGTGAGCTATATATCAATAACCTCAATGTATATTTTCAGGAAAAAAGTACAGACATTTCAGAGAAATTCAGCTTAGCCTGACTTTGCTTGCCAAGTACTGTAGCCTCTTCTCTTGGTTATGTTTATGAGATAGTGTGCTTTAACGAACAAATTAACATGTAGCTAGATTCCTCACTGCTGCATTGCTCATCTGTGCATAGAGAAGGAGCTGCTTGCTCCAATAAATGCGAAAGAAAGATGCAGCTATAAAGAAGGACCTTATCTCTTGGGTGTAGCATCAAACAACAAACAGTTCATCTTTCTGCTCTTATTTTGGCAAGTGATCTTTAGAAAAAATCAGGTTTTAATTTTTTTGGTCTTAACTGAAGTTTTATCTATAGCACTATAGCTTTTAAAGAATGAATCACTGGCTAGTGTTGAAATACTTACACTATTGCCAAGTTCATTTTTACTAGTTTATAGTCACAAAAGTGGACCATAAATAAGGTTTGTTTTTATTGCTTTTATACTTACAATACTGGCCTCAAGAGCTTTTTTTTCTAGCAGCCCCACCATATGTTGAAAGAATCATATTGGTACTTGATTTTAAAAGTGGTGTGAATTATATTTTGAATACTATTTTTATATATCTGATTTTAGAAGCATTTATGTCTACTGTGGTGCTTATTACCATGGTTACCAGTGTTTACCATACAATAAGAGGTAGAAAATTGATCTACTCATTGTGATGAGAATTATACCAATACCAGAGCTCCTGCCACAGAATTAGACATATGTTCATGTTAGACAAGCTCGTGGCAAATATTTCAACAATGCTATTGATGGTTCTGAGGCTGATGGCACAATTAAGGAAGGACTAAAATATGTTATTGACTTTTTCTTTAACACACTGACAAACAGATTTGCTTGAAAAATCCCGTGCTATTCGTCAGGCTAAAGATGAGCGAACATTTCATATCTTTTACTATTTGATTGCTGGAGCTTCTGAACAAATGAGAAGTAAGTTACTTGCCAATGATTCTTAGATCTCATTCAACAGTCTCAGCAATGGCTTACTTAAGTAATTCATCTTAACTTCTTTAATTGTATATCATTCAAACATTTCTATAAATAAACAGCTCCCTAGCTATAGAAAATAATTCTCTCAAGTGAATTATAAGAAAGCTTCAATTGATGTCCACCTCTTTGAGCCAGTTTACAGGATGTTTCAATTTACAGGAGACGTAAACCCATTCAGATCCCATCTTGAATGATATCGAGAAGATTAATAGGGAAGAGTTATTCATTACTTTTTACACAAAAGAAACTGGGGTTCCCAATAAAAATATCAGCTTGTGGTTTTAAAATAAATTAAGGGAATGCCTTTCCCACAGCACATTATTACACTGTGAAACCCATAGCTTCAGAATGTTGAGAAGATGAAAAGTGTAAGTGGATCCAAAAAAAGGATTAGACATAATATATATCGGAACGTCACGGTTCAAATACCACATCTTTCCCTAAATCACTATTTGCCAAAGAATGTATAAAGCAATAGATAACTCTGTATTTTCCCTGGTTTTTATGCTCCTTACCTAAGAACCTGCTGTTGGCCACAGTGTAGGGCTGAAGAGTCTTTTGGTCTGGCCCGCTATGGTTGTTACCTGGTTCCATTCTTTTTGTTACCTGATACAAATCCCCATAGGGAGAGTTGTAATTCTGAGTAGGTTACACATGGCGTTATGAAATGAAATGAAAGACTTTTGGGAAGAATGGCTCAGATTTGAGTCCGTAGGGTGCAAAATTCCACTGAGGGGCAGAGACATTCCCCAGTTACTAATGAAAACTGGAAACTTAACACAATCAAGCTCACTAATTGAAAAGTTACTTTGAAAATATTTGTGCACCACAAAACCCTAAACTCCCCATACAAGCAGAGTCTTCCTTTGGTGAAAACACAAGGTTTTTTCCTGTTGTTCTTTGAGAGAACTCATGAACAAAGAGCGTTAAGTTGATGCACTTAAGTAAGGTTTTTCTTCTTTGCTTTTTAGATGATCTGTTGCTGGAAGGCTTCAACAATTATACCTTTCTATCTAATGGCCATGTGCCTATTCCTGCTCAACAAGATGATGAGATGTTCCAGGAGACCTTGGAAGCCATGACAATTATGGGCTTTACTGAGGAGGAGCAGACAGGTGAGAGTTGTTAGCAAGATTGTATTCAAGGTATACATCTGCGAGTGACACTATATAGAGATGCAAATGCACAGAGATTAATTCTGTCCAGAATAATCACTTTGCAAAATATGCATGTGAAGTAAGATTCTACATTCATATAAGAAAATTAAGATTATTTCGATTTTATGTCCATGTTTCCCTGGAGAGGTGTGATCTTGCATAAACCACCAACTGGAGGATTCTAAATGTACCCATGTTATTTAACCTCTTTGCCTCTTATTTCTTCTGTGTAAAACTATTACCAACCGTTACCTAGCTACTGTTTCTAAGAAGTGCACTGTGAATTAGTGCCCACAGATTTCCCTCCTTCTCAGGAAGTATTAGATGAATTAAATCATAGATGTCTCATGGAAAGAGAATGAAGGTTCTCTCATAAGGTGAAACCTCTCAAGCACAGATTTGTTTCTACATCACCTTAAGAATAATATGGGAACTCAGTTCTGTGTGATCAGGAGAGACACAAGATCAAGACAGAATCTAAACACAGGATCAAGATCACATAACGCAAGCAGCATGGTCAGAGTCAGTAACAACAAGCAACCAAACTGGTGGCAGTGCAGTGCCTGAAGACAACATAAACCAGCAGCAGGAATCTGGGGGGAGGATAGCAGGGGCTGAGAATAGACTGGCATTGAAGACACTGAAACTGCTGTCATAGATCCATGACACAAAACACTACAGCCTCCTTGGAATCATTGCCACCTTTGTATTAAACAGGGTGATGCTTCAGGAAGTCTTGTGAGTATTAGGGTGACAGTTCTTGCATTGCAAGAAGTTCTAGTTATGATCTACTGCTTTTAGTTTGTTGTTAGAAAAGTTCTACTTAAAAAATTACTACAGTGGCCTACCTTTTCCCATTGCTGCAGTGGGTACCAGTGTGAGCAGCTGAAGCCAATAATGAAAACTCCTTGCAAACCACCGCCTTCAAAGGTTTAAACTGGCAGCACTTGCTGGAAACACAGTGAAAGAAATATTGAAGAATCACCACGTATATTGGAAAATAGAGTATATATCAAAGAGAAATTATCTGTGGGAGGCACAGAACAAGTGGTGATGCACAGGGCAGCTCTATACAGTAATTTAAACATGGATGAACTAAAATAATTGTCACAATATTTTTCTGTCCATCTGAATGAAGAATTGCAAGGCTTTTTCTTATAAGTCTTATAAATTCTGGAGACCTCCTTGTAGGAGGAACATGACATGCACTCTTTGAATTCCACAGCATCGGTGCAGTTGTCAGCATGCAAAAGTACTATAACACATGGTGTTTTGAAAGCTAATTTGTGTTTATGAAATGGAAAATTTCTCACTAGAAGAACTCCATACATACCCAGAACAGACTACTGAATTCAAGCCAGCTCTAACAACAGTAATGACTATTTAAAGCCATTTTTTCAGAACTTTGCAACAACTAGCATGCAAAAGTTGAAAAATATTCTGATTTAGTTTTGAAAGAAGTGGAACAGGTTCAAATAGTTCATATTTGTATTCACCGAGAAAAGACAAATAAAAACAAAGAGCGTGAAACAACAACTAAACTATCTTGAAAATGTGGGCCTGCCAGAGACATCTGTCTGCGTAGCTTTTACCTCTCACTGTTCCTGGCAGTGTGCAGGGCTTCAGCTGGTGCACACCAGTGTGCATTCCCCATGGATGCAAACTGCCATGCCCCAAGTGACACCTGGTGGCAGAAACAGTGTCACCCCATCACTTGAGCCTTGGACCAGCTGTGGCACGTGGGAGCAGAGCTCCACCACATCCCACCCCTGCACCAGTGACTGAGGGATGCTGAGAAAAAAATGTCTTGCCTTGCAGGACAGCAGTGCAAATCCCAGTCTTGGTAAATTCAGATGACATTACTGATGAAGACTGGTTCGTTCTCCTGCCAGGGCATGTGTATTGGTGTTGACAGCAGCATTCTCCATTACAACAATAGGAGTCACTATATTACTGTCTGAACCCCTTTGATTTCCTGCTCTAAAATATAAGCCCATTAGGACAGTATTCTTCTCCTGTGTAAGTTTACCAAATAAACAAATAGAATTCCCTAGATTCACACAATCTCATCCATAACATATCAGTAGATTTTACTACCGGAAGTTAGGTGACATCATATTTTAGTAATCAAACATTAATCAATTACTTTTCTGTACTTTGACACTAATCCGTCAAAGATTTGTATACATTTGATCTTAGTTACACAACTTAATATCCACATGTTCCTGCATAACTGGAGCTTCAGTAATGCCACACATTTTTGAAGCTGCTGGTAATTCATAGATATTTTTTTATTTTAAAGACAGAGATACGGATTGTCAAGTGACCGAGCAGCGAAGATGCTACAGGCTACTGTGAGGGGAAGATGAATTCCTGAGACTTAGGGGTCTGCCTGGGGAGCCAGCACAACTTGGCTTGGAGGTGCTGGTGTTCCCAGACTGGCCTGTTTACTCCACTGCACAGGTTGTTGAGATGCTGCTCAATCCGCTCTCAAACTCTTGCAGTTTATGGCACAGTCTTTGAAAGCAAACCTAGCTCTTTCCATAGAGGTACACATTACCATAGGCAATAGAATAAATCTTTGTTATTGAAGAGAATAGAGCTTTCAAAATGTGTCCTTTCTGTTCCTCATTTATATTATCTGTTTCTCTTGCAGCTATACTGAGGGTTGTTTCATCTGTCCTACAACTGGGTAATATTGTCTTCAAGAAGGAGAGAAACACTGATCAAGCTTCTATGCCAGACAATACTGGTATGATTTGCCACTTAAAAAAATCTAGTTGACATTAAGAAATTAATAAAATAGCAGCTGAGTAAGCCCTCTTTATCAGTATTTTTTATTTAATTGTCATTAAATGTATACTTCACAGGCTTTAAAGATATACCATACTTAAAATCAGCTCAATTATCATTACCTTTTCTAGTAATCTTGAATCCATAAACTGATGAAAAGTGAATTTGCTGCTTGGATCACAAGTAACACTTTCATGGCAAGTGGCATCTCTTATATGTACAATAGAGGAGCTTACAAGGAAGATGATAAATAACTTCACATACAAGCTGAGCTGCTTGTATTCACACTTACTGACCTGCTAAGAGAAAATTCAATCTGAAATAAAATCTCACTCTTTTATTCTAGCTGCACAAAAAGTGTGTCACCTGATGGGGATTAATGTGACAGATTTCACAAGATCTATTCTAACCCCAAGGATCAAAGTAGGACGAGATGTTGTTCAGAAAGCTCAGACCAAAGAGCAGGTATCTACTTGCAGTCTGCTCAGCTCTCCTGAAACTATTCTCCTTTCTTCTTTTTTTCTTCCATCTTGCCTAAAGCAAAATGTCAGTTTTCTGTCTCATTATCTCTACAGAAATTAGCAGCTAATTGGGTTTCTTCTTCCACTTAAAATTTTATCTTCTTTTTTTCAGGCAGACTTTGCCATAGAGGCTTTGGCCAAGGCACAATTTGAACGTCTTTTCCGTTGGATTCTAGCTCGCGTAAACAAAGCTCTCGATAAAACAAAAAGACAAGGTGCTTCCTTCTTGGGGATCCTTGATATTGCTGGATTTGAGATTTTTGAGGTATGTACTGTGGGACACAAGCTGGCTAAATTCCTTATTATCATGCAGTGGTATGGATATAAGATGACAGAAATCTAAGTTCAGAGCCACAAAAACAATTTGGTTCTTTCAAGCTGGCTAGCAGCCCGTGGCCAGCACGACCCACGGGCCTACTACACCTGGCTGCTTGCCTTTCCCTTGGACGGGAAGGGCTGGCAGCATGCTCCTGCTGGGCTTCTGCAGGGCTCAGTGTTTAGGGCCAGGGTCTGCTTTTTATGGTTTATTGAACAGGTCCCAGTACAAAGATTTACCACTTGAGAACTTACTGTAAATTTTCAAGACCTTATATTAGAAAAATATGGATCCTTACATTTGAATTCTTGTAACATGTAAAAAGAAACAGAAGATAGGAAATTTAATCTTGTCATTTAAGTTCCCCCTTGAAGGTCTCTTTCTGACATTAGGAATATACTTTTTTCCTCTTCACAGATCAATTCCTTTGAGCAGCTGTGCATCAATTACACTAATGAGAAACTTCAGCAGCTTTTCAACCACACAATGTTTATATTGGAGCAAGAGGAATACCAGCGAGAGGGCATTGAATGGAATTTCATTGACTTTGGCCTTGACCTGCAACCTTGCATTGAGCTGATTGAAAGACCAGTAAGATAATATATCTATAGGTGGGATACTACATAGGTTGCATGAGGGTCAGTTATGTATCAGTACAATAAGAGAGCCATTTAAGGTATTTCAGATCCTGGGAGGATTTGTAACATAAGGGATAAAGAAGGTGGTGCTCTTTCTTTGTCTCTGCCTGTGATGATACTGATCTGACATTGCTCACATTGCAGACCAACCCTCCAGGTGTCCTGGCTCTGCTGGATGAAGAGTGCTGGTTCCCCAAAGCTACTGACACATCCTTTGTGGAGAAGCTATGTCAAGAACAAGGCAACCATCCCAAATTCCAGAAGCCCAAGCAACTCAAGGATAAAACAGAGTTCTGTATAATGCACTACGCAGGAAAGGTACTGGGCAGATTGAGCTATTTTGAATTAGGGAACTTTGACTCTTTGACGCCCAGACGGTAAAAACGAAACAGTCCGGTACCCGCATTAATAAGGGACAGCTTTCATTGTATAATGTATGTATAAGTGCTTTAATCACATAACGCATGAAATAAGATTTGCGAAACATTCATGGTTGTGCTAAGCTCAGATGAAAACAAAAATAACCAGCACAGATGTTATTGAAAATCCAAGTAACTTGGATTCCTTCCTAGCGAGCAGATTTTTTAAACGCAGGGCAGGTGTCCTACCATGGATATGTCTGCGAAAAGCTTTTCAGACGCTAGTACATACTAGCATCTGAATCAATACTCAACTCAGCTCTCAACCATAGAAAGCTTTTCACATCATTATTATTTGTACGATTTTGTGTTAATACAATGCTCTGTGTTCTTGGACACTCCAGATATCTTTATCAAGAACAGATTTTTGATTTAGCACTGTTTCCTGCAGGTTACCTACAATGCAACTGCCTGGCTAACAAAGAACATGGATCCACTAAATGACAATGTGACTTCTCTGCTGAACCAGTCTTCAGACAAATTTGTAGCAGACCTTTGGAAAGATGGTATGAATTGCAACTCTAAATCAGTAATGTGGCTTAAAGGGAGAAACTTCTACTAGAACTTTTTGACAGCTATCCCTCGCTGGCAGGACACAAGTGTGAAAATTATAAGCATAGAAGAGACTGAACTAAGAAACAAGAATAATGTGTTCTAAAGACATATTTATGGAAAGCATCATTAGATCATTTTAAGCACTATCAAAAAATTCCTTACTTAATATTATTCAGCAACAGAATAAAAATTATTCATTACACTGTTATAACGTTGCTGAATATGTGATATTGCAGACCTGATTTAATACAAGTTATTGTTGGGTTTTATAAATGACTTGCCTTACACACTCCTCTTCCAGAAGTCCTGCAGAGTTCTCTCCAGTGATGTATAATCGCAACTAAACTCCATCAGAAGAATGTCTGTATGCATATAAAGCACTTTGTTTTTAAAAAGTTTACATGGATCTGTAACACATATACTACAATATAAATATTTAATACATGGACATAAATGTGCATGCAAACACCAGCAAGGTGGCTCTGAATTATCAAATAACTGAGGGAGGTTATTAGCTAGACTTTGAGAACCACTGGGTAACAGATGGGAGTCAAGAGATGTTGTTGTTCCTGGTTCTGACACCAACCTACCAACTGGATATTTTGCAGAAGGACTGTCCTTTTTAGGGCAAACATAAAATAAGATATATTTTGTGTATTCAGTTGCTCCATTCTGTCACTAGTTAACAAAGATCCTCGTTTTCATGTTTGACAGAAGTAGACTATTTACCCAGAAGGCTCTTCTAGTACTTTTGTTAGTGTACTTCTGCTGCATCAAAAATATATTGGTCCCCTTTGGGAAGGTGCAGTTTAACAATGCCAGGGACAGGTGTAATGTGAGGTGAGGACAGTTTATATAAGCAGTTCCATTCATACTTTCTTTTATATTTCAGTGGACCGTATAGTTGGGCTGGACCAGATGGCCAAGATGACTGAAAGCTCACTCCCTAGTGCTTCAAAAACCAAGAAAGGCATGTTCCGTACTGTTGGACAACTCTATAAGGAGCAGCTAACCAAACTGATGACCACCTTAAGGAATACCAATCCCAACTTTGTCCGCTGTATCATTCCAAATCATGAAAAAAGGGTAAATTTCAAATGCTCAATTTTCAGACTCCTGGCGTGTTATTCATGTTGAGCTGCTCACTGTACCAACACATCGCAGAGCTGAGTGAGGTCTTCAAACATAGATATGCGGCCAGTAACATTTTTGTAAATTTCTACTGTGCTAAAAATACTTTCTGTTCCCTTTTCAGGCTGGCAAACTTGATGCCCATTTAGTGCTGGAGCAGTTGCGTTGCAATGGTGTCTTGGAAGGTATTCGTATCTGCCGGCAGGGATTCCCCAACAGGATTGTCTTCCAGGAGTTCCGGCAGCGGTAGGAATCCCTCACTCGGTCCTAACTCTGGGTTTAATAGTGGTGTAATACATGTTTGTCTGTACAAAATAACCTGATGTGTTTCAGCCTCCCTAACATCAATGTCTTTTGGCAGGTATGAAATTCTTGCCGCAAATGCTATTCCTAAAGGATTCATGGATGGCAAGCAGGCTTGCATACTGATGGTGAGGAAAGCATTTTTGATCCTATTGATAATCAGGTCTATACTACTTATATAAAAGCTGTTGAGAGTGAACAGAAATGAGAAGTAATTTTTAATGCCCTAGACCTCAGCACTGGAGTTAACAAATATCCCTGTTTTCCTCCAGATCAAAGCATTAGAACTTGATCCCAACTTGTACAGAATTGGACAGAGTAAAATCTTCTTCAGAACTGGCGTTCTGGCTCACCTGGAAGAAGAGAGAGACCTGAAGATCACAGATGTTATTATCGCCTTCCAGGCTCAGTGCCGAGGCTACCTAGCAAGAAAGTAAGAATATGTACTAACAAAAAGAATGTCTTCTGCAGCAGAGTATCTACACTAGCCTTTTGTACTCTGCATAACAAACTGAAGATATTAAGACATTTTATTATTATCTGTTATTTGTATTGCATTAGAACTCAACTTGTGTCCAATGAAGGACTCACTTCCTGCCCAGAAGAGGCTTATTAGTATAATTACAGGGAACCAATTACATTGTGAGGCTACTTAGACCCTCTGTACAGTAAGCTCTCTGAGGCAATGACCCATCATTTAAACATGTGTTTGTACAAGCGGGAGAAGGAGCATCCTAGCCTATGACTGGAGTCTTATGCACTATTACAAGTAGCAGCACCACTGGCATTTGTAAAACATAAAATAATTTCTTACACTGCTTGGGCATGAAGCACTGATCATCTAGCATGATCTCAGTTAATGTACATCACAAAACTGTTAACAGTAACGCCCTTTTTCTGCATAATACCAAGGCTTTCAAATTGCTGAGCAAAGAAATTTAAATATAATAGGTTTTAAGAATGATGATCAATGCAAGTTCTGAGTGCCCATGTACTCTGGAAAGATGTTCACATCCAGAACTAGATCTTTACTTTGTGGTTTGCGCCTACCTATGGAGTGCAAACAGCTAAAAACCAGAAGACTAAATAAAATACCAGAAAGCTAAACAGAGTTATCGCTTTTACTCAAGAAAGCACAGGCACTGTTTAAGTGACAAAAGAATTTGTGCCAGACTTCTCAAACCACGTGGCTAATCAGCAGACTCTCATGCCAGAGTTTCTTTGCTTAATGTGTGTATCTTGCAGACACCTTGTATTCTCAGACTGAACCAATTTGCTTTGTTTTTAATCGCAGAGCCTTTGCCAAGAGACAGCAACAGCTGACTGCAATGAAGGTTATCCAAAGAAATTGTGCTGCTTACCTGAAGCTGAGGAACTGGCAATGGTGGAGGCTGTTCACTAAAGTGAGTGACTGCTGTCAGTGAATGTCTCCTCAGCTTTCCAAAAGAAATTAAATGCACCAGATATCGAGGCATACCATGTCAGGCACACTGCTTGTTCCAAAGTCCATTGCAGCTGATAGCAAGAGCCTCATTAGCTTCACAAGATTTTGGGTGAGAGATAGCCTGAGTAGTTATATAATGCCATTAACATTAAAGTTAGTTCTACCTTGAGAAGAAAACAAACTGGTTAAGCAGAGATTCATAAAAGATTTTGCATGTTTGGGGACTTCTTTTAATTGCCAAAAATGAAATAATTTCACAGGGGTGGATAACGAGAAGACAGAGTAAAACTGAATTTTGTGAACACGCAGAGTTATGTATCTATGGGGGACTCAGTAGCTCAGGAGTTCCCTAACTGGCACAGTAAACATCTTCCTGCTAGGCACTCAAGCAAATTAAGTCTATTTTCCTATTGAAGAGGACTGGGTTTTTTCCAAGAATGGCCTTCAGTTTGGATTCAGAAAAGTATTTCTACTTGCATTGATAGCAACCTCCTCTGCAACCAGAAATAGGCAGTAGCACACACCTGCCTGTGCACATTGCCTTTCTATGCAGAAGATGTAGTTTTGTACATTATCAGTGGACGAAAACGGGCTTGAAGCCATTCAAAAAGTGACACTATTGGAGGCAGAGGTGCTGACAAGGCTCCAAGAATTAACACAAAGATGGCCAAGAGCACCACTGCTGAGGCTTGCTGGTTTAAAGATGCTTCCACTGAGCTTGGCTGGACAGTATTTGTCCACTACCATTAGTGCCAGTCAGCCTGGCACCTTTAAGTACCATGCTCAGTAACATAAATACTGACAGGAAACTTTCTTAAAAAAACTTTTTATTTTCAGGTGAAACCACTGCTGCAAGTCACCCGCCAAGAGGAAGAAATGCAGGCCAAGGATGAAGAACTACAAAAAACTAAGGAAAGACAACAAAAAGCAGAGAGTGAATTGAAGGAGCTGGAACTAAAACACACACAGGTGATTTACAGCTCTGAGCCTCTGGGAAACGCTAGCTGTTCTTTCACTATTTCTAGAAGCTATTACAATAAAGGTGTCCTTTTTTTCTTGTACTGACAATTGTATTCACAGCAACGGTCCAGAACAAAAGTTCAGTGCAGACAAACTCCCAGTTACTTCAGCAGAGGCCTAATGTCCACACAAGAACCTGTGGTAGAGCTGCCTGCCTGTACACTAGGACTATCTCGGAAAAAGACACTGTGGGGCAATTTGCAATCCAAGTCTTAACTTCCTATCCATTTTATTTGCGTAGCTTTGTGAAGAGAAGAACCTCCTTCAGGAACAGCTTCAGGCAGAAACTGAACTGTATGCTGAAGCTGAAGAGATGAGAGTCCGTTTAGCTGCTAAGAAACAAGAGCTGGAAGAGATTCTGCATGAGATGGAAGCCAGAATTGAGGAAGAGGAGGAGCGCAGCCAGCAGCTGCAGGCAGAAAAGAAAAAGATGCAACAACAAATGCTGGTAAGGAGGCATGAGCGACAAATACAGACAATAACTTGTATCTCAGAAAAAACGGAGGCTGGCAAACCTCAGATCCTATGAAAGTGCTTGCTATGCAGCCCTCTGTAGAACGTGTGTCTGTGCCACTGAAGTAAGAACAATCAACTGATGCTCTTTCCTCCAGAGTTCTCTTCTTCCCCATCTCAATTTTAAATAATCTTTTTTCTAAAAAAATTATTTTAACAAATCTTTCCTTCTAAATCACCAAGCATTACAGATTGTCTAGTTCTTAATAAAAACAACAAAGTCTACAACATACCCCACATACAGTGACAAACATTAAGCATTTCCTATAATCTAAGCAGCATTTTATTTCCACAGTTCATGTGGCTTTCTTTTTCCCCTCAAAGGACCTTGAGGAACAGCTGGAAGAAGAAGAAGCTGCAAGGCAGAAACTGCAACTTGAAAAAGTAACAGCAGATGGCAAGATAAAGAAAATGGAAGATGATATTCTCATAATGGAAGATCAGAATAACAAGCTAACCAAGGTAAGCATTGTGGGCCCACATTTTATTTCTTTCTTTGTGAAAATAGTGCAAGGTGAGAGAAAACGTTCTCTTCCACTAGAACAACAGGAATACTCTTGACTATAAAGTTTCATGGGTGTACAGATTCACTAGACCCTCAGTTCAGCCTCTATTGAACAAGTTTCTGATAATTTTTCCATGGTCATTGAAACAATTCAAAATTATGTAAAACTACTGGTTTTGAGGTCTATTGTGGTAACAGCATCTTTAAGCAAAATACCCACAGCAGTCAAGCACAACAGTGGAAGACAGGTCTTCTTGGCCCCAAGCACAGTAAATAAGCATCTTGGTTTTCAACTAATTTCAATAAAATTTCACGATTAAAACTGGAAGTAAGCATGTATTCCAGTACTTTTTTGAAAGGAGATGCTCCTCTGAACTGGGCTCTGTACTTACCAGCCATTAGAGTGAATACAAGGTTCTAATAGCAGCAGATTAGAGAATATGGAAGTTGTAGATACCACTCCTCGGCTCCTCTGTAATTGACAAATTGAAATGTATCACCACAATCTTAAGAAATACAGCACAAAAAGACAGTATCTTGGACATTCCTAGTCAGCAAAGAGTTGATTCACGATCACCAATGAGAGGTGCTTTTGTTAACAGAAGTATTTTATTTTTCTTAAGGAAAGAAAACTCCTTGAGGAAAGAATAAGCGATCTAACAACAAATCTTGCAGAAGAAGAAGAAAAAGCCAAAAATCTTACAAAGCTGAAAAACAAACATGAATCTATGATTTCAGAACTCGAAGGTAACATGAACAAAAGTGGTTTATATCAGGTTTTCTTTGCCTTGGCACACAACAAAAACACATAAACAGAATCTGGAGAGAACTTCTAAAAAATTTGTGGGGTGTTTTCCAAATTTCTTACGCTGAAGCTATTTTGTGTGTGAGAACCACCAAAACCCCAGGGTGCATAAACCATGGATACCTATTTTTTGTACATACAAAAGAGTACAGGAGAGAAAATTGGGAAAAATTAATGCTTCTTCTGGAGAAAGATAAATAAATGATTCTTTGGGGTGGCTAGAAAGAAGTGATGACAGTAAGGTATTGCATGTTGCTTCAGAAACGCAGTGACTTGTAGTTAAATGTATGGCCTCACTGGAGGCCATAACATTTTTTTGCCTAAGTTCAAGATCGGATTAAGGACTCCTTGCACTAACACACTCCCATGACCAAAATCCTTACTTTTTCAGTGCGACTGAAGAAAGAAGAAAAGAGCAGACAAGAACTGGAGAAAATTAAGAGAAAGTTGGAAGGGGAGTCGAGTGATCTACATGAGCAAATCGCAGAGCTCCAGGCACAAATTGCTGAGCTGAAGGCACAACTAGCCAAGAAGGAGGAAGAGCTGCAGGCTGCTCTAGCCAGGTATTCACTCCTGAATCTGCACACAGGTTGAAAACCCAGGCTGGAACATAGGTCTCTTCCCTTCCCAGACACTGAGATGCTGCAGCCATGAATCTCATCTCTCAGTTACATCCTCCCTGCACACTCTCCCCGTTTTCCAAATTTCCTTTTGTGAAAAATAATTATACTATTGTTTGCCCATAGACTCACAATCTTATCTCCAGATATCAATGAAAACTCCTCTTCCCAATGGCATTGGCAGTGCTGTCAATTGAAGAATGAAATGTAACAGCATACTTCATAGGCAAAAGGCAGAAATTACTTAGGAGTCTGACCTTGACCCATTCCAGAGTCTTGGTGGATTTTCTGTATAAATTTAACAGGGACAACACTCAACCAGAACTTTTGCTGAATTGGCTGATCAGATAAAGTACAGCTGCCAGATCCTTTTTGTGTCAGTCCCCCCTCTTTCTTTGGTACTTCCTTACACAGGACCTATAAACCTTTAATCTCTGTATACTGATTTCCTCAAAGTGAAATTATTTTTTTAAAAAATATATAAAATTAAATACTCTGTTTTCAGGCTTGAAGATGAAACTAGTCAAAAGAACAATGCCCTCAAGAAGATCCGTGAATTGGAATCTCACATCTCTGATCTCCAGGAAGACTTGGAGTCTGAAAGAGCTGCAAGAAACAAAGCAGAAAAGCAGAAGAGAGACCTAGGCGAAGAGCTGGAGGCTCTTAAGACAGAGCTTGAGGATACTTTGGATACCACAGCCACCCAGCAAGAGCTCAGGTATGGAGACATAGCACATGGGCCAAAAAGAAATGTCACCAAGCTCAGTACAATACTGTCTAGTAATGGCAGTAGTGCTATTTTCCCAGTGACTGGAACACTCTTTGCTGCTGCTGCTGCTCCATTTATGTGTGTTACCTTCCAGGGCAAAGCGTGAACAGGAGGTCACAGTGCTGAAGAGAGCTCTGGAGGAGGAGACTCGAACTCATGAAGCCCAGGTCCAGGAGATGAGGCAAAAGCACACTCAAGCTGTGGAAGAGCTAACAGAGCAGCTGGAACAATTTAAACGGGTAAACAGAAATCAATCTTATTGAAAACTATCCACTAGATAACGTGACTTCCTTTTATAGATCATCTTTCTTCACTTCGTGCTTGTAGGCTAAAGCAAACTTGGATAAGACCAAACAGACACTGGAGAAAGACAATGTTGATCTGGCTAATGAAGTCAGGAGCCTGAATCAGGCCAAACAAGATGTGGAGCACAAAAAGAAGAAGCTGGAAGTACAACTGCAAGAGTTACAGTCCAAATACACGGATGGAGAGCGTATTCGGACAGAACTCAATGAAAAAGTTCATAAGTTACAGGTAGGAAGGAGTTTGACCTTTTGCTGTGACACCTTTGGCTTGAAAAGACCAGTTTATACTGTTCTGTGAGAGTATATCTGGAGGAATCCTGGCCCTGCCAACTTCAGCTGAAATGCTCATTTTTTTGTCATCTGTAGGGTTCCTACCTTGAACACAATTACAACCACTCTGTCTCATGGAAGTGAGAGCTTTTAGTCTCACCATCCCTCTGTACACGTTGCAGTCTGTAATGCCACCACTGGTTCAGTGACTGTGCTGCATGTTTTACAGAGTTTCTTTCTGTTCATTCATTTTTGGGTGATGGGGAACGTTGATAGCAATGTGGCTTCTGGAAATGGATTAAACAGCTGTTAAACACATAAGATGTGCTCAGAAAAAATGACAACAAAAGGAGAATGCTCACTTGTCTATGATTTAGTGTCTAATAAGAAATAACTAAAGATAATTTAAAGTGGTTCCTTGGTAGATGCTCAATGTCCAGCAATACTAATCAAGCTTATTGTTACAACTTTGTTCATAGCAGCAGTAAGTTTTTATTATTTTAAGTTAGTTAGTGGGTAAATAAGAGAATATAATCAAAACGCATCAACTTCTGTCAAACTTGGGAAGAGGAAGGAAAATTCACAAAAAATCCCCATTCCCCTTTGCAATTCATTGAAAAGAGTATACTAGTATTACCTTATGAATATGACTAGGTTTTGATATATAGTAATAAAACACTAAGGTAAACTAAACAAAAATGGCATTAGACCTTGCGGGTCTTAATACACAGGTCACAACGATGACACGTGCAGACACTGCAGAGTTTGTGCATAGGATTTAGTTCCACAGGACTTAAATCCCACATATTGTCCAGAAAACTTATGGCAAAATTGTGAATTCCAGTTAAGCTAGAAACACTGTTGATGCTTGAGGTGACCCAGAAGCATTGGGACAGATTCAGATCCTGTTCAAAGTTAAGATTTCAATCTAGAGCAAACTAAAGTTTGGAGGAAGATTTTGAAGTTGAGCAAAATAACTGAGTTTATTCACTGTGGTGTCTCCTAGGTTGAGGTTGAAAATGTTACCGGTTTGCTCAATGAAGCAGAAAGCAAGACAATCAAATTGACCAAAGATGTTGCAACCTTAGGATCTCAGCTACAAGATACACAGGTAAACTTGCATCCAGTAACAGCTCACCTACAATATTTATAAAATGCACTATAAAAAGACTTAAACTAATGACTGTATTGCCAATTGATGTGGTGACTGTAGGAGCTGCTTCAGGAAGAAACGCGGCAGAAGCTAAATGTGTCTACCAAGCTTCGTCAGTTGGAGGATGAGAAGAACAGCTTGCAAGAGCAGTTGGATGAAGAAGTAGAAGCAAAACAAAATCTGGAGAGACATATTTCAACACTGACGATACAGGTACCAGTGCCATAGCTAAATCACTAGCTCCATCACTGTGAGTTTTGTCAGTAATTCCAGAGGTTTCAGATCTGTAGAACTATCCTGAGACAGCACATGGACCTTCACGGAACTAGTGCTGTTAGCCCAGATGGCATCAGTGAAGCTCCACAATGGAGCCAGCAGTCTCCCTCTTCTTTAAAGTGTGATCTCTAGGACAGGTACAAATGCAAGGTAGCTCCCAAGATAGTCTTGCACACTGGGCCTGTATGTGCGCACTAGGTCTGTGGTCTGCCTCATTTTATGAAGGCTGGGTGACGGGTAACTGGTCACTAGCCTCACGTGGGTCAAATCAGATAAGATTTCTGGGTCTTGGTTGTCTCCTGGACATCTTCTATGCCAAGTTTTGTTGTCACTGCTATAAAGATTTGTCCTCTGAATTCAAATTTCAGCTTTCTGACTCTAAGAAGAAGCTACAGGAATACTCCAGCACAGTAGAAACCATGGAAGAAGGCAAAAAGAAACTTCAGAAGGAAATTGAAAGTCTCACACAACAGTTTGAGGAAAAGGCTGCTTCTTATGACAAACTGGAAAAAACCAAGAACAGACTCCAGCAGGAGCTGGATGACCTGGTGGTAGACTTAGACAACCAGCGTCAGCTGGTCTCCAACCTGGAGAAGAAACAGAAGAAGTTTGATCAGGTATGGATTTAAGATTCTCCCTTGCTGTGTTATCACCTAACTTCTCTGGAACTCAGAGACTCCACTGGTTTAGTGAAAGATAAAGCAGGGACAAAAAATAAACTCAAATTTAATTATGCATACACTGGTTAATTTTGTATTTATAGACATTTATCAAAAAGCAGATATTTTTCTCTGTCATTGACAACCGACAAGACAGTTGCAACAGAAAAACCCTATTACTAATGACTTCCTGTATTAACACTACCTTTTTACAGATGCTAGCTGAAGAGAAAAACATCTCTTCAAAATACGCAGATGAAAGGGACAGAGCAGAAGCTGAAGCTAGAGAAAAAGAAACAAAGGCTTTGTCATTGGCCCGAGCACTTGAAGAGGCTTTGGAAGCCAAAGAAGAACTGGAGAGAATGAACAAAATGTTGAAAGCTGAAATGGAAGATCTTGTTAGCTCCAAAGATGATGTTGGCAAGAATGTAAGTTTTGGGCTTAGAACAATTTCCACAACAATAACTTAAAATAGCAGCTAACAAACAGATCGTTGTTTTCAGTGTGGGAAATCCTCTGTAGCACAAAAATCCATTCAGCAAGATCAGATATTTCATACAGAATTCAAAGGTTATTCCATTTGTGCCTGAATTTTCAAGAGACTTGGCAAAGTAACTGTAAGCCATCTTTATTTTTAACACGACTTCAAGCATGAAGAAGATTCTTATTGATTTCTAAGACTGAAAAAACATTAAAGATTCTAAATAACTTACTAGTTTATTAAGCAGCTTTGAAGTTGTGAACTCCACAAATCTGATTTTATTAGTTATGTTTGACTTTGCCACCAGCCTAACATTTACTTGTATAGCTGCAGCAAATTTCCACGGATGCATTGCCAATCACTTCTTTTATTACAGTGATATGATAACACTACTTCTAATACTAAATAAATTAAATTATGATACCTGACTAGATTAAAAATAAAAGTTTGGGATAAAGACAATCTCAGGTTATTTTAAAACAGATTTGCAAGTGGACAAAAAAAATGCTAATTTACCATTTTCAGTGCAAATTAGTTCATTTGTTTTCCACAGCTGATATTTTCAAATGTGGCCTCTACTGCAGGTAGACTGTGTTTAACTATAATTATTTTTATTTCTTATCATAAGTCTATTAAATTCTCATTGCTTGAAAGGTCCACGAATTGGAGAAATCTAAACGGACCCTTGAACAGCAAGTAGAAGAGATGAAGACACAATTAGAAGAGCTAGAGGATGAGCTACAGGCTGCTGAAGATGCCAAACTCAGGTTGGAGGTTAATATGCAGGCCCTGAAAGGCCAGTTTGAAAGAGATTTACAAGCCAGAGATGAACAGAATGAGGAGAAGAGAAGACAACTCCTTAAACAGGTACTATTCCCTATTATTGCCTTTGTAAATACCTAACCAAGCCAGTTGAAAGTCCCCAGCCTCAAGCCATTATTAAAAGCACCTTACTATAATGAGAAGAAAACATTATATTGCCTTGTGCCTGGCAAATTAAAAAAAAAAAAAAAAGTAGGTTATTGTACTAAAAAAGGCACAAAACTGCATAACAGTTTTTTTCCCGTTTCAGTAGCAGGTGCACAATTGCCAACAGATGTAGCAATTTAACACTACAACCAATATAGTATAAAACATATGAATTGTTATTTCTGACACAGTCAGAACCACCTCCCTATATTCTCAGTGCAAGTGAAAAGAGACAGCTTCTAATATATCTGCTTTCCCAAGGTACACTGAATGGATACAAAAGTATTGGAAATGAAAACAGACAGGACACAGCCTATTTGTATAGTAGTGGTGTGACAGCAAGGACAACTACTGTAGTCATCATCTTGTAATATACATATTTCCATGAATACAGAACCCAAGTTGCTGACTCCTTTCAAGAATCTTTAATTTTTGGACAAAATGGAAATGTATTTTAACTGCCAGGGAAATCACAATTAATAGGGGGCTGTATACATTATTCAGACATACACAGAGTGTTTAAGAGTGCTCAAGGACTTTCCTAAATTTAAGTTGTTTTCTTTAATGATCAGCTCCATGAATATGAAACAGAACTGGAAGATGAGCGGAAGCAACGTGCCCTGGCAGCTGCAGCCAAAAAGAAGCTGGAGATTGATGTTAAAGATCTAGAAAGCCAAGCTGATTCTGCTAATAAAGCTCGGGAAGAAGCCATCAAACAACTTCGCAAATTACAGGTATGTAATCCCACAAATATAGTTTTTTCCCACCGCTGTCTTTTGTCCAGCCACAATATGAAAGTTAGGTGACACCTGTGAACCTGATGCCTGTTAGAGGTGATTGGTTAGGGGGGAGTTTTAAATAGACTCGCAGATTCAAGGACCTGTACTGTAATGCTCAGTTTGAATGACAATGGAAAACTTCACAGCGCAAACCATGAAAATCTTAATTTTCATCGTTGCAGAGAGCTTCCAAAATTCTCTGGCCAACGCTCATCTGCTATTGACTTACCCACATGAAGGAAAACAGATTCCCACGTAGACAAAGGGCTACAGGATAAAAATCTGTTACAGGGCTTCAATCCTGGTTCTAACACTTGACTCAAAAACATAAAAGACTGTTCAGAAATCTTGTTGTCTCTGAATTAGCATTTTCCTATTTATACTGTAAGTCTCCATATCAACTGTTCTGCCATATGCTGACAGCTAAACAACAAAAAGGGATGTATCGGAAGGATTAAGACTGCACATGTCCTCAAATATTCAGAGGAAATAAGGCCAATATGCATTACAAAAGCTGCAGTGTGCAAGTGGAAGCATCGCTGCTCTTGGAATAGCATTTCAGACCTTTCCAACATGTGCCAGCTGATCTCTCCAGAAAATATAATTTAAGCAGGCATTGTGACTATGTAAATGTGTGCGTGTTCTATTCTGTCCAAATTTCTTTCTACTGAAACTGTAATAAAGCCAGACAAAAATAAATCTCTGTTATTCTTTTCAACAAGGCTCAGATGAAGGACTACCAACGAGAGCTGGATGATGCACGGGCTGCCAGAGAAGAAATATTTGCTACAGCCAGAGAAAATGAGAAGAAAGCAAAGGGCCTGGAAGCAGAACTCATCCAGCTTCAAGAGGTAAAGTGGGAAACTTAGAGCAGTATGAAGCAGACTACACATGACCTTCAGTAGCAAAACAGAACTGCAATGAAATAATGTAATAGTTATTGGGGATGGAAAGCTATAAGCAGCACTTGCAACAAGTTCCACGTGCTCCATGCACTCTACTGAAGTTGTTGGATCTACAGCTGAGCATAGCCAGATTAAGCCAAAAAAAATCACCTTGGAGGAAGGCACAGTTCAGCAGTCTTAAAGGGAAATGAACTGTATGATCCAACACGAATTGTTTTCAATAGCTATAAATTCCTGAAGTCTTGTTAGTGCTATTATTCCTACGTGTATTAAATGGCAACCTTGTGACTAAAACCAATAACATAGAAACCAGCTGATAGAATGGATAAAGTGTATTTCATTGTACTTCCCTGGGATTTATGATATGACAAGAATTTATTCCGTTAACAAGATAATCCATCTTATACCAGTTTTAGAAAGTTTACAGTCCTGTGTATCATGCTATAACTGTTTGTCTGAACGCTTACTTGCTCATTTCTTTACTACGCTGCCTTTTCCTTTTCTCCCAGGATCTGGCTGCTGCAGAGAGAGCTCGCAAACAAGCAGATCTGGAGAAAGAAGAGATGGCAGAGGAACTTGCAAGTGCTACTTCTGGAAGGTAGGAATAGACTGGATTACTCACAAGGCTG
The DNA here is from genome assembly GCA_013389945.1 of Fregata magnificens. NCBI lineage: Eukaryota > Metazoa > Chordata > Aves > Suliformes > Fregatidae > Fregata > Fregata magnificens. The sequence goes on from WAAD01001882.1 coordinate 87,975, forward strand.
TAAACATGCTGCTGAATGTCGCATGGCTGCCAAGAGAAGTTATGTTCCTCTCCCAACAGCCATCTGGTCTCGACAACACAACATGCACACGTATGACTAGTTTCATTGAAATATCTAGTTCTCTTTTCTTTATGAATTATTGGCAGTTCATAATAGTTTCAGACACATTCAACTGGTCAGAGCTGTAACTACGCACTCACTAACTTTAAACTTACAGGACAAGCCTTCAGGATGAGAAGCGGCGCCTGGAGGCAAGAATTGCCCAACTAGAGGAAGAGCTAGAAGAGGAGCAAGGCAACATAGAGGCAATGGGTGATCGCATGCGGAAAGCAGTACAGCAGGTACAGCTCATTTCAGCACGTCACTTTCTGTTTGTATGCCAGCAAAAGCTATTTGTAGTTCTGAATAAACATTTGGAGAATTGCCACCCCAAATTGCCACCTGTCATTTCTCTGAAAGCATGCAACACTTTTGACAGCATCCATTCTCCCCCTTGCAGGCAGAGCAGCTGAACAATGAGCTGGCAACAGAGCGCTCAACTGCACAGAAGAACGAAAATGCTCGGCAGCAACTGGAGAGGCAGAACAAAGAGCTGAAGAGTAAGCTGCAGGAGATGGAGGGAGCTGTGAAGTCCAAATTCAAAACTACGATTGCTGCTCTGGAGGCCAAAATTGCTTCTCTTGAAGAGCAGTTGGAACAGGAAGCCAGGTACTGGTCTCCCAGAGGGCACAGCTGTCCATTTATTGTTCCAGTTAATGAGACAGTAAGTAAACAAAGGCATACAGGATTTGTGTTATCAGGCTCTCAGTGCCATTAAGGCTTAGTAAAGTCTCTCCCTCACTTAACATTTCTTAGACATATGGCCAGTAACTGGAGTTGTTACAGGTTCTGATTAAGAACCATTTTATTGCTGGAAAGTTCTACTGGTATCAAAGGCAAGGATCCACTCCCCTACATTTTAGCATAACTGCCCTATGACCCTCCCATGTTAATTGCCATAACACATTGTGCCATTTGTAGGATTATTGCCTGAGGAGATCGCCTTATGTTTTAGAACAGATCTCTTGGAGCACCTCTAGCATACAGCAAAGACACATTTGTTTTGATCAGAAGAACATGACCTTTAAGTTTTGCTTAGAATTCATCTGTTAAATTCAGTAAGACCTTTAACATATGGGTCCTTGGTGCCAGTTTCATGAGCAACATGCCTGAGGCAGGTGAAGACCACAGACCTTCCACATCACCAAATGTTGCGCTGTCATTTGCAGAGAGAAGCAGGCTGCAGCCAAGACATTGCGCCAGAAGGACAAGAAGCTGAAGGATGCATTGCTGCAGGTGGAAGACGAGAGAAAGCAAGCAGAGCAGTACAAGGATCAGGTATCAGACTGTGTCATGAGGGTCTTAGTCTGGGGCACAGGGATTTTCAGGTTTTACCCTAAGAAAGGAAGATTCCATGTTCTACCTCAAAGAAATATCCCTCTAGAAAGCAGACTGTCTGCTTGGATTCTGTGCTGGGAGACCTATACAGCCCTTTGCTAAAAGACGGGACAATATAATTCTTCTTCCATGCTGAGTCAAGTGCCAAAGCACTAGTCCTTGGCAACCAGCCAGCTGCAACAGTCTGACTGCACAGCCATTTATAGGACTGTGCACAACATCCTTATTGGTACATCAATGGAGACAATGAACGCATTTTGTTTGAAAATTTTAGCTTTACCTAATGCATACTAACCTGTAAGCCAGAAAAGCAGAGGTAGGACTGTGCAGCAAAAGAAACAACAAGGTAGTGTCTGAATACAGTATCTATCAACAAAATGAACTCCCACAAAGCGAAGTTATTTTTACATTTTTTAGATTTTAAGCTTTTACCTTTGATTCAGGCCATGTTTCAGTAAAACTCCCAAGAGAAGTATGAAATTAAAGCAAGGAATATAATGCTATTAGATCTGTTCTGAGTTAAAGCATTACTCTAAAATTTCCCTTTAGGCCGAGAAGGGCAACACACGACTCAAGCAACTGAAAAGGCAGCTGGAGGAGGCTGAGGAAGAGTCTCAGCGTATCAACGCAAACCGCAGGAAGCTGCAGAGAGAGCTGGATGAGGCTACTGAGAGTAACGAAGCCCTGGGCCGTGAGGTTGCAGCACTGAAAAGCAAGCTCAGGTAGAGTGCCCTTGTTTGGGATAGCCATTCCCACTCATTGACAGCCTTGAAATTTTGAACTAAACTAGAGAAGTGGAAAAAAAAAAAATCTGTTCAAGTAAAGAACAGACACTGATAATGCTGCAAAGTTACTCACTCCTTGTATTAGCTTGGCAGATAAAATAAAAGGCCAAAGTCAGAAGGTGAAGCGCATTTCATAGACTGCAGCAGTCTTAGGATTTCAGCCAAGAAATGAACAACTGTGGTAACATGGCACAGACCTTACTCTTTTTCTAAACAAAACTCCTGTTGGCTTACATAGGAACAGAATTAGGCTTGGTTGCTTTTGAAAACACCCCTTATATAATGGCTGTATCTATTTGTACAGAAGCAGTCACAAAAGGGTAGAAATGCTTGTGCTTTTCACACTTTCACACATGCACAACTCACACACAGCGACTGTAAATAGTCTTAGACAACATCACAGGTGGCAAAAGGCAAAGCACATTGTATGACTCTTACCCAAAGTCTCTTTGGACTTCACCACAAAGGGATTCAGTGTCATCAGACCAAGGAAAAGATGAAAACGTCGCTTTGCATTTTCTTGTTAAAACTGACTAGGAAAAAGATAAATCTGTGATCAGTCTTTATCTGATCTGTCATCTGATATGTCTGAACATACCTGAGTTCTCCTGCACTCACTGGCTTTGAAAACACCAACTCACTGAAATAAAGAGGCTGACTTGAATTACAAGGAATTTGCTCTATCTACATCATCACACCATAAAACTTTGCTTTCTACCTAAACCCAACAGTATTTCAGCTGAAAGTAAAGCACCTGCCTAGTTGTGTTCTTGAAGTGGTTTGCCAGTGTGTTTACCGGTAACATGCATGAACCTTCAGATGTGGATTTACTTCAAAGTAAGAGTTAGGCATGTGGTAGCCTTTTCCATTCGCACTGTCTTGGGCGGTGCATGCTCCTGGCCACTTTACAAAGGAGTGGCTGTGTCCAGCCTTTTTTACATTGAATAGCATAAGACTCATTTTTGTTTTATCTAAATGTAATGTAATTGGCTGTACTGTACTTTGTTTAATTATTTAAAAGTAACCTACCTACCCCTGATCATGACCATGTGCTTAGTATAACTGCCCAGGACTCTTTATCTCTGTTTCAGAGGGACACAGGAACCTTCGCATGACTAAGCAGGTACCATGCCTTCAACTTTGCAGCTAGCTTGTGTTGCACAAATTTCTATTTTCTTTGGCCCAAGTAAAAATTATGTGAGGTTTCTGCAAACTGTGAAGGCTTGGATATCTTGGCATTAATCTGTTTTATCAAGAGACAAATATTACAATAATCTAGCTACCATCAGCTGTTCATCAGTGATACATCTTTCTTACAAGCAGGTTACGTACTGATGTAGACTTACCAACGTTGCATTCTCACAAGCTCTACCAACAGAGTACCTAATAAAGTACTCTGACTTTTTCTGCATGAAAATTGTCTTTTTTGCACCTCATCTTTGTGCACAGCCACGAAGATTAAAGTTTTTTAAATCAAATACACCATTGATTAGTAAAATTGATTAAAAGGACTAATGAATATGAAGTGTCACAGCATGTCATTAGAATTTCACAGTATTTCTTACGCATATTGCAATGCTGACTCTAAGGTAAGATCCCATCTAACTCACCTGAGATTTGGGAAGACCTTACTTGCATGTGATTTATCCCACTTACACCACACAATCACAGACAAAAGAGAAGATCTTGCCTTTCATTACATAGCACTCTGTGCTGTATTGCTTACAAAGAGCTATTATTTAGGCTTTCAGAGCTATTTTGCAGACATTACCTTGCTTGTCTACTGTTATTAAAACACAAAGCACGGACACAGAAATTAATATTGACGCTGTAACCTAGCACAGCATTATATTATACTTTATCACATTCTCTGGAGATAGGAATAATACCTGCTGTTGCAAAAATTAAAGAGCTACTGCCTTGTAATATTTGTATATCTTCTATTTTACATATGCTGGATTTTGCTGTGAATACACAAATATTTAAAGATGATGTCTTGTCCTTGCATGTGCCTTTTAGTCAGCCTAATATTTCCAGTCAGACTGTTATTCAAGCACTACTCCAGTAGCACTTGTTCAAAGGTAGATTAAATACAGAAATGCTAAGCAAACACTAATGCTTAAGGCTTGTCTCAACTATATGCATTATTCTAAAGGTACTAATGCAAATGACCACATTAATATTATCAAACCCATAAACCTGTTTAAGAGGAACACATGTAAACAGAAAGTGTTTATCCACAGGGCCAATACTAGTTTAAAGAAGTATTAAGTTTATGCATATTGCAACAGTTTATGTTAATAAGTGGTTAGTGTGTGATAGGGACTTCACTTCTTTGTAGCCAAAACTGTACTGCACAATTTGGTTAGACTCTTGCTGTTACTTCCTACCAGTCCCATGTTCTCTTACAGCACTTCAGTGAATTACTGCAGCATAAAAAGAGTTAGCTTACAAATGACTCATGAGTAATTGAGTCCAGATAGCAGGAGTCCAAGGGGGTAAAGAGTTCTTCCTGGTGAAGACTGAGATCTTTATTGACAAGAACTAATGAATTTACTGACCTAACTAGAACTTTCTTGTTAAACAGTAATAACAAATATCTGCTATCATAAAATAGTAGACACTGCTGTCAGACTGTCAAACACATGCCAATGTAGAAATGGCATACCCTTCTGTTCAATACATGCCATCAGCACCAGAACAACTAAGGTGAACTAACAGCAGATCTTAAATTAAGCTTTATTATCCAGCTAATTGCTTGCTCACACTGAAGTTTAAGGGCAGAATTGTGGAAAACAGACTACACGTCACATTTCCACCTTGGAAACATAGATTTGTGCCTCTGAAATAAGTTAGTCCAGCCAATGTTCCTACCTACTTCCCCTGTATGGAAGATTGAACTTTGGACTTAAATAGCTGCTTCAGAAAGGACAACACCGGCTTAGTCTTTTGCAAGGACAAGACAAGCCTTTAAATATTTATGCATGATTGCTGTACCCAAAAGTGCAGAGTCAGATGTATTTAACACCAAATTAGTAATTTTGGCACAACATTCAGTTATCATGAATTTATTTTATTGCTTATGTCTGTGGTCTCAAGCCTTTACAAAGGTTTGCTTAATGAGGGGCAAGTGAGAGGCCATGTTACAAAACTTAAGTGTTTTGTAGCACAGTAGCAATGGAGGCCAAGAAGAGACAAACCCATCTTCTGTCTCACTTGCTCACACCTCCCCAAAAAATTAACCCTGAGGACCAAGTGTCCCTGCCTTGGGCTGTGGCTATGAAATATACAGGGATGGGAGGGAGATGGGAGAGGAAAAGGGGGTAAGATGGGAAAAAGCATTTTCTGTAAGCTCTTCTGCAAGACATTTGCACTGTTCAGTGTCATCACCTGAGTTACAACACAGTTCCAAAGCAGCAATGGTTTCCTCTCTCCATTGGGAAAGAGATTGGAGCTACTCACAACCTAGGATCCCATATACATCAAAGCACCTGGTGGTGCTCTGACCAACACAGGCTTTGCAGAGAGGGACTGTGAGCTCAGAAACACCTGCTGACCTCCACAGCACTGCTCCAGTCCCAGGTCTCATGGGCCTTCAGTAACTCGTAGGCTTATTCAGACTGCAGGTCAGAAATTCAGCACAAGCTCTCTCTCTCCCCTTGCTCTTCTAAAGGGACAGGAAGGACACTTCCCTGCTGTTGGGGGTACAAACAGCCCCCTTTCCCATTCCTTCCAAGCACAACCAGTTGCAGTCCCCGTAGGGGAAAACAGTGAAATGAAGGGAAGAGTAGGCGGGGGTTGGGGCAAATGAGACTATTTGGAGAAGAACTTTAAGCACAAGAACAGGAATCCCACCACAGTTCCAAGCAACTGGGAGTCTCAACCAGTCCACAAACTACTCTTACATGCTACAGAACAGAAAGTTGTACTAGAGACTCACAGTTCTTGGCTGTTCTGCGTTTAAAAACATCAGCCCCACAGGTACTGTTACAAAACTCTATGCTTATTTGTGAGGACTGCAAATGACCTAACACCTGAATTTTTTTTTTTTTCCTCTTACTGCAGGAGGGGAAATGAGCCAGCATCTTTTGCCCCACCCCGTAGATCTGGAGGCAGAAGAGTAATTGAAAATGCAACAGAAGTAGGTGATGAAGAAATGGATGCAAGAGATGGAGATTTCAATGGAACAAAAGCCAGTGAATAAACACGCTTAAAAAATTGCACTGCAGCAAGGGGAGGGAGGATGATATTTAGCACTGTATAAGTCTATTCTTAGTGTCAAGGTCACATACACCCACTCCTCTGACAATGATAAAAGCACAACTGCCTTGTCTCCAATGTATAGGTTGATGTTAAAAGTACTCCAAAACTTATTTTACCATGAAGTGTATCTGAAAAGGTGGGGTTTTTTTAAACAGTGTAATTCACTTCGAGAATCTTCCAGAAAGTGAGTTCTAGTAGCTCAGATGATTAAATCCCAGTGAACTATAGTTTACACAGGATTTGAGAGACTGTTGCAGGAAAGGGGAAAAAAAACAAAAGGCATTGGTCAGTTAATCTTTTCTTAAACTTTCATTTTGTCTTGAGTGTTCAATTAATATAGGGTTTTTTCCTGGTTACTACACCCCGATGCACCATTCACAAGGTGGAAGTGCCTTTTTAATCACTTACTGAAAAATAAAATATCATTTGTTCAAACTAAGTCAACTGTTACAGTTTTATATGCACCATGGATGTGCTTACACACTAATAAAAGGCTATAAAAACTACTCCAGTATTCTTGTGTACAGGTGTCACGTGGGTGCAATACAGCATGCTCAAAAGGAATGGGGCATGCAGTAAAGCTTCTTTACAACTCAAATACTTCTTAGAAAAGGTCATCTGTAATCATTAGAACAAAAAACTGATTTTCTCCTAAGCAATTGCTTTTGAAGGAATTAAAAAAAGTATATGCACTGAGCTAAATGTAAAGCAACATGAAGTACTTGGAACAGGTTTGGTTACCTCATGGACACATGGTGCTAACTGAGGTGCCCTAGGATATATCCAAGGGCTGACAGACATGACACAGGATGTGCAGAATACTTGCAGCATTCTGGTGCAGCAGCTGGAAAGCAGGCAGAGCCCTAAGTGTCTGTCTTTAAGGCAACTGAACCCACCCTTGAAGTCTGTATGCACAGAGATATCTCCAACTAAAGCCTCTAAAGCAGGCTGAAAACAATTAGAAATAGCAGCCCACACTGAATGCAGTGATCCAAGCCAAGCTATTCTGCATTAAGGGAGCAGCACGCAGTTACTTTTTATTTTTGGAGCACTCCAACAGGACCGCAGCCCACTCCTCGGAACTACCAGGACCTGCCACAAATCCATGCAGCTCTAGTACTTTCAGATCGCAGCTAGCTTTGTGGTCACACTGGGGCAGTAGAGAGCCATGCACAGCAAAGCCAAGTGTAGCATTCCTCTGAATCGAGTACAGTGCATTTACTCCATGTCTTAGATTGTACGGCAGGTGAACCTTAAGCAGTGTGATTACAGGGAAAGCAAGTCATACAAAAACATCCACCTTGACAGCTAACGCAATCATCTTCTAAATCTCAGCATTGTTCCAGAAGGCACAGAGATCACGAACTGGAAATTCAGACTAGGCACCATTTAGCCAGCAGAATCAGAGCCCAAAGAATTCTCTCTGCTCGTGAAAGAATAAAGGAAGAGTTTAAGTAAGAATCCATTTAGAGTGATTAAGATGACAAGCTGCAGAGGACGGGGGTTAGGAGCTATCGGATAAGACCTTTTCATTGCTTGACCAGCCACGCAGCCCAGCTCTGTAAATATGCTCAAGAGCGGGCTGTTAAGTACACAGCTTGTGAGCCTGCATGTGTGGGAACAAGGAAACCAAGGAAGTCAGACTTCGTATAGAATCGTCTTAAGCACCAATGCTTGGAGCAGAACCAGCAAACTGAACTGAGCCCTTCTAAAAGGAATTCATCTAGAAAATTCACATGCATAATGGTAGAGGTTGGTCCAATGGCTAGAGCACTGCCCTATCACTTGAGAAACTCAGGTTCCAGCCCCTGTTCTGCAAAGCTTGTGACAAAATAGGGAGTCAGACTTTCTTTAGTAACACCACAGAAAGCATCCTTCTGCAACACTGAAATAGAACTAAAGTTCCTCTCCCCAAAAAAAGTTCCTCTCTGTACCATTACAGAGGTGACTCATCTGGACTAAATTATTTTGACAATTCTCAAAAGCATATCCACCCATAGTCTGTCTGATTGTATCTGTAATCACATTAATCATATATCTGTAAAATATATAATATTAGCATGGCCACGATTTTCCAACTTTCTACCTTGTCTCAATGCTGTGTCTCAATCTGACTGCAAGCCAGCTTGCTCATCAAGCAGGCAAATTCTGGCAAGATAAGGAAAATGCAACTTGTCTTGACTGATCCCTCCAGGCTACACAGTCCACTGAACTGTAGTCCATGTGTCAGCATAACTAACAAAGTAGCCCACGTGCTTCTGCTCCTCATGGGTAAGAAAAGTGTGTCAACTCCCTGTGTGAGAAGAGAGGACAAAAATCATGTTAAAACAGCCAGAGTTCAAGATTTTAAGAGAGAGCAATGCCAATACTAAGCACTGTAAATCCCAGAGGCATCTTTAGCTATGGCAATATTTACATTCCTTAGAGCAGGAAACTATGAGAAGAAAGGGATGTAGGAAAATCTTTGCATATGATTCAGCAAAACAAACAATGTCTCTTTCAGCTTCATTGATCAGAAACAGATGAGGAACTGGTAGTGAACATCTGTGTATAAACCACAGTGACAACTTGCAAAAAAACTCAAAATGAATCAACAACTAGCATTCACAATAAGCTTTATTCTGCTCCCCAGTTAAGCCAACGTTATAGATGGCCTGAATAATGGGAATGATCTGTGGTTATTTCCTATTCTAGGGAAATAGAAAATGCTGTGAAAACAGCCACTGATGCATCTTAAAAAAACAAAACAAAAACACCCAAACCCATTTATGCATTCTTCTGTCAAGTAAGTTCTCCCCACCCCACCCCCTGCAAAAAAACATAAAAATTGTTTAGTCATGATTATTTTTGAAAGTACAGGCTTCCATAAGGTACATTAATACTGTGAGTAAACCTACTCCATTTAAAAAACAAACCAAAATGCAGTAATATTCTACAGGGGAAAATAACTGATTTAAAAATAATTCTCTACTCATATATACTTGTCTAGCATAAAGGGCTTTTCAGGGCAAAAAACCATTTCTAAATTAGTAACAGCTGAAAGCATATATTCTCATAGAAAAAATAAAACAAGAAAAAAAATCACTAATACCCAAGGCACATTAATAAGGGAGGTTTGGAAAGCAGTAAACCCCACCTATTAAGATACTAGAACTAGGAACTTAATCAGTCTCTTGCTTCCTACAACAGCCAGGCTTTACGGGCCACAACATGGCAAAAAGAAGATGTCTATATGCTAAGCCAGTCCAAAGTCTCCTACCTTGCTGTTAGCTCTGGGATCTCTTGAGTACTCTAAGCACTAAGCATTCCTCACCTTTAACCATGACCTGTTCTTAAGGGCAAATCATTGCCTACAAAACCATTTTACCACTACAGAGGCAGATTTTTGTGTAGCAAGATTGACCAGCAAACATCCCAAAGAGCTGAGCAGCTTGCCTGCAGAAATACACCTTTCTCCACATAAAAACACTCCTCTGATTTGGGCGACTGCAGCACACAACACCCATGATAAAAAGCCAGCACAACCATAATTTAAGCCAGAACACCATGGTGCTGTATTAACACCAAAAGCCAAAGCCTGAGGAGCTGCATAGGGAATACTGTCTCTGTTGTAGATAGAGGGATAATGGCTTTGACTGGCAGTGTCAAAAGAAGCAACTTTCAAGGAGCTACTTAGAGCAACTGATGTAGGAAGTAATTCGAACTCCTGCACTGCTAGGCAGCATTGCTTTATCACACTACCCACAGAACTCAGCCAAGAGGCCAGACTGGGCAAGGCCACAGGAGGCCATTGCCAATCATAGCTTCTCGTTTGGTTCTCACCTACCCCGAGACTGCTGCCTGATTGCTTATTGATATTCTCTTTAAAACTAAAGTTTAAAATATATTTTTTTTCCTTTTCCAAAGCCAGCCAGGCTTTTCATAGCAGCATCTTGACAACACTTTGCGAGGGATGGCTCATTGGTCCCGGAATATTTGAAGACCGTGTTCCAAACTCCAGGCGTTTCACTAACCTGCAAATACAAAACAGAAGTTAGTGCATTTCTTGCTCAGTTTTACCATCTTCAGAGTAACTGGTCACTTCCGGAGTACACCACTCAGCTTGAGAAATCAACAGATAAAAGAACATCACTCTGAGCACTAAGTGAGCCTGCTGTTTAACTAGGCTGAGTTCCCACTGTAACACAGGGCTCCATTTCCCTCTGAGTAGTGGGTAGCTATCTTTTACAGGTGTTGGAATTTCAGTTCTAGCATTACAGCAGTAGAAGTATAATCAGCTGCATGAATATGTAAATATATGGCCCTTGAGGCTTTCTTGTAGGAGCTCTCATGAGGTTTCTCCCCAGGCTGGGATAGTAAGTACAATGTGGAGCACTCCTTCCACACAACAAATTTGGGCACTTGGTAACAGAACAAACCAGTATTCCCAGCACAAGGGTCTAGCTGAATAATTAAGTCTGGAACAAACTGTACTATAGGCACTTAATTTACAGAGAAGCTAAAGAATGTGCAGTACAGGATTGGCAGGGTTTAAGCAGACACTGAACTGCAATAACCTTGCTGATTTTTCTTCATTTGTTTAAGAAAAGACAACCAGTTCAAGTGTTCAGACAAATTTATAATTTGAGTCAGGTAACTTCCTGTCAGCTGCTCCTTGGAAACACATCTTAGCAACCGTAAAGCATTCTGATTGAGTGAACCCGTTATTTGCCTTTTTTCCAGTTCTCCCATAAATGAGAATCTTAACTGTGATAACGGAAGTCCCTACATGCCATCATGTTCCTGAGCTATCACTTGTACAAGAACATAAAGCATAAAACAAATTGAGCCAATAAGCAAGAGCTCCTCTGTTGTACTTCGTCCCATTTAAACATTGGGTTTGTAATAAAATACATGTATTACATCTGCTTTGAATTTGTGGTTTTCAAAACTTGATTCCAGCTAGTCTTCGAATTTCAGCAGCTTGTCATTCCAAATTTTAAACTGATCTGAAACATTCAAATCATAATCCCGAATAACTACATTTCGTATCTTTTGAAAACAAATCTGTCTCTACCATAACAAAGATTTAATACTAAATAGAACAGTACCAGTCACTAAGTTCTAACACCAACAGTTCTCACTAAGACACAACAGCAGAGAACAGCACTCACCCTGTATCACACAGAGGCTGATGAGGGCTCAGGCGTGTTTCAAGGACATCTCTGTTCATGTACATGGACACCGTAGTTCTGTTTGGAGACTGGTCATACACAAAGTTTCGGCAAGATGCAAGTTTGGACTCCAAAGCCTAATGTAAACACGGATGAGGGAAGCGTCAGATATCACCCTTCTCTTTCACAAGATGGCATTGTGGCACAACAAAACAGCATTAAGAGTGTTTGGGGGGTTTTTTTGTTTCTTTTAGAATGAGTTGTCTAGTAGAGGAACCTGCTAGACCCCAGTGCCACATGAGTTCTGAATTTTTGAAGAGATGAAGCCAGTCATCTCTCTAAAGCTGAACCTCTGTTTCTGTAGGGAAGGTTAAGGAGTTGATGCTGTTCACCAGCAGGAACACAAAATCTTCAGCTTCCTCAGGGAAATTTTGACACCTTTCTTACAGGCGTTACTTTTTAGATTACTGAATGTTCATTTGAGCTATCTGCTTCCCTAGACACATATCAGGTTGTATGTACTACGTGGTACACCTGAGGGAACTGAGCCACAGATATCCTATTCTCCACCACATGCTCCCATCCTAGATCACTCCACCTTTGTTGCTGGGTTACTCTTCAGCTGTATCAGTTCTGCAGCTCAGCCCATCAAAGCATCGTACAAATGCTTGTGCCAACACAGCACTAGGGCATAAGAGAGAAAACAGAAGGAAGCTATGGGATAACTTTTCCAGCATCAGCACTACCTTAAATGTCAAACTACAGCTTAACATGACATTAGGCCTTGCTCAAAAGGCTACTGGACTCTTAAGGCAAACTTCACCAGAAGCCCTCCAGGCAGCAGGCACCAGCCTGCTTTCTTCTCCGCCTTTCATGGAAGCAGATCCCTCCTTAACTTACTCATGCTGATTTATTCTTTCTGCACATGCACTTTCAGAAATTTGTAGAGGAAGATCTTATCTTCATGTGGGTAAGATCTTAGAAAAGCAAACCAGGGCCCCTCTTTATTTGGGGATTGGTCAGAAACATACAAAGTCCAGACCAAATTTCAAGGCCATGCTTAGCTAACCTGGGGCCAAGATACTCTTTCCAGTCTCCCCTGAGCAGCAGCACAAATACTGCTGGCTGCAGTTTCAGACAGCTCTACCTCTCCAGGAGCGTTGGCTAGCAGGTCATCACTCACCCCCACTTTTCGCAGCAAGTCTCCCACAATGTTAAGTGCAGATATTCTTGCAGCAGGTGTGAGAGGGGTTGCACTGTAACTGTCCTCAAGACCTGCAGGGCAGGTTAAAGAGGCANGGAAGTGAGAAGACAGCCTGACATACACAGCAGAGGAAACATCAATATCTTCACCTTTTTATATCTCACCTCCAGATCTTTCATATCCATTAGGAATATGAAGCACTGTCTCCCTGAGACAGCTGAAGTTACACTGTCCTAAGCTAAAGTGTCTAGACATGCTGCAGCTTGGGTTTCTAGAGACCTGTTCTACCAGCCTACTCTGCATCTCTGTTGGTGCAGTGGGACCAGAGGGATGTGTCCTCAGAGAGGACCATCATCTCTCATTTTACTACAAATCTCCAAATCCTCTCATTTTTACAGAAGCATTAATTGCTCCACACAAAACACATACTTTTAGATTAAGCATACTGAAGCCCATAATCAAACTTTGTTAGTGCTCAGAGCTATAATATCAAATCATCAGAATGTGACAGTACAACTCCCTGCATTTACACATACACATGAACACAGTTATACAAATTTCTGGCTTTTTAAGTAAGAAGATGGGAGAGTTGGAGGTTTGAAATATTGAAATAATCAGTGCTCACAAAAAAAAAAGTAACTGATATTATTGACATGAAAGCAGAGATATAGTCATTTAGTACAGACAGTTAGGATGACTTGTCAGTGCCCTGCTGTTCCAGAGTAAAAAGAAAGCCTCTCTCAAAGAGCACCTACTCTCACAGAGAAACCAATTCAAGTAACACGAGTGCGACATTAAAGACCACACTGAAGTTTTTAAAATCCTTCCCCTAAGTTAGCCCAACATCTCTGGGACAGTCGTGAACTAATAGTAAAGTCCCAACAGCTCATCTTGTCCCTCACAATTATTATTACGGGACAGTTCAAGTCAAATGGACATGAACAGCCTATGAATGAACCCCCCCCAAAAACCACAGCCTATGAATACCGATACCACGGTGACTAGATTTAGGTGCATATAACTGAAACACTCAACTTTTCTCCCTTCTTCTAATTCCTCCTTTAGCCAGAAACTATAGTAAAAACAAGAGCATCAAATAGTATTTCTGCGCTGGTTCCCTGTCAGTCACCTCTCCTAAATGTCGCGGGGGTGGGTATGTTGATGTTGGGTGCCCGGTGCACAGAGGGAGTTGAAGGCACAGATAAGGATGCTTGAACTGCAGTGTCTGTTCTTTCTGTTTCCAGGGTAGTTCGCATCGGTGTTTTAGGTTTCTCCTGTTTCTGCTGCACTGCAAGCTCTTGTCGTAGATCTATGAAAGAAGCAACACAAAGTAAGCCTTTGGAGTATGTATCCACCAAGATAAAAACAGGTGAGAAAATTTGTTTTGAAAGATTGTTCCCCTTGTGGCGGTGAAGTCAAGTCACTTATCCTTGTAGAGATTGCTCCAGGCATATGTTCAAAATCTGGACAATCACTAAAGGCTTTTCTAGGATTGTGGTTCAAGATGTTTTTGTAGCATTAGTTCAGTTGCTATTACCTGGCTTTAATTTTAATATCCTTTCACAAGGCTCACTTCAAGGCAGAGAATTAACTCCTTTTGGAATGTTACAGGCTGGTAAGCAGAGGTACATCAAGACGGAGGCTAGGCCGCTTGGCACACCTTGGCAACGCTCCAGCTCCCTGCCAGGTTGAGATCCTACCTATTGTACCGTTTTCTCTTCTACCCTCGTTTCCACACGAAGGAAGCCTGAGCTGAAGCCAGGTGGAAGCCACACCAATGTCTAGCCAAGGGATAGAGCACTTCTGTCCCACAGCCTGGCTGTAGCTTATGGAAACCATTCAAGGGCACAGAATCTGAGCAGAGCTGAAAATAGGTGTTTTTCCAGCTCCATGGTCTCATTCAGCCTTTTTGACTGATATCAAGAAGCTAGCACATGAGGCTATTCAAAGGTAACTGGAAGGTAGTCACAGCCCTCCTGTTTTCCTGCCCCATTAGTGTTTCATTGACTCCACTTTTCACAGGCCAGGAGACAATGAGGTTAATGGTTATTAAAGCTGGCCTTCATGGGTTACAGGAAGCCAGACCAGCACATGCCCCAGCTGGACTGGCTCTTCTTAACCCCCTAGGGCCCTGAAGCATCACCACAGATTAGGAGAAGGCTGAAACAGACTTTTGCTTTTGTGAGCTGCTCTGGAACAAGGTCAGGAGTTCAAGGAGTAGGAGGGAACAGCCTAGAAGCTTCCTCATTTGCTTATACATTTGAGATAGCAGATTTAAAAGATGCAAACTTAAAAGCCAAGCTCTAAGATATACGGAGAGGACTGAACAGCTACAAGCCAGGAGGGGAGAAAGGGAAAGATACAAGTAATTTCTGTCTAACCTCTAGCTTCATCTTTCAGGCGCTGCACAGACTCCAGAAGGTTTTCTTTCTCATCCAGCTCACTCTCCAGAAAAGCATTTCTTTCAATAGCCTGGTTTAAACGCTGTTCAAAATCCTCCAGAGACATTATAGTGGCTCTGAAAAAGAGTGCACAAGATGTCCCTATGAGATCCTTCAGGCACACAGAAGAACTCCCTTTTTCACAAGAAAAGGGATAATGTTGCATTTTTGTTTGGTTTGCTTTATTATTTTTTATTTTAGCTTATAAAATATGAATGAGTGCAGCGGGGAGAGTGGAAGAGAAAAAAATTTTATCGCATTTCCCATCTACCACAAATCTCTTCACCACAGCCATCACCTAAGTGATTAGTTCAGAATGACAGTGCTAACGAGCACAGCATCACAAACAGCTCAGTGACACCCTGTTCACAGGACAGAACAGAGGTGGAAAAAGAAAACACAGAAGGTGGGTCACCTTTTTGCTCTTTCCAAGTCATCATTTGCTTGCTCGAGTTCTCGAATGTATTTCTGAAGTTGATCTTTAATAGCTTTTGTCTGTGCCAAGTCATCTTCCAGCGCAGAGATTTGCCTGTATCCTTCTGAATGCTGCATTTCGATCTTTTCCTAATCAAAGGCAAATCAAACAGCATATCAGGGACTTAGCAACGTCTGTTCTCTTTCTGTGGCATTGTCAGAGCCCCTTTAAAAGCAGAGGCAGATGCTGTGAAGTTTTTTGAGAAACATCACCTTACGTATGGTAAAATGCCAACGAAGCCAATTGCTCACATACTTCTGGGCTGCCAGCAGACAAGAGCCCTTCCTGTCACTCCTTATCAAACAATGGTGCTGGGGAGCAGTTCCTGACCTCCACAGCACAGGGCCGTTCCTTGCTCTACCAGACAGCGAGACTCAGCATAATTTAGAGCCCCAAGAGCTTTAGCAACACGCAAAGCGGGATGTAAGAGAAGCCACTTATTTTCAACTCTAGTAAAAAGTCAAGCAGTACTTAGAAGCCCAAATAACAAGCAAAAAAAAAATACATCCAAGTGTGACACTGTTACATGCTGCTGTGGAACCAGCAGGATTCTCCACTGCCCCTGTGGTTTTATTAGCCCGAAGCAGGTTCAGAGTTCTAGATCACAAAACATTTCAGGTGCCATTATGCAACATGCTTTGGATGCGAACCTAAAACAAACTCTGTCTCCCTTTACAGCATGTACACAAGGATACATTTAAGAGAGGCACAGGTGGGGAGGAAGGCTTAGCTTATCCATCATCTCTCTCCTGCTATTGCCGCTATACTCTGAGTGATCTCCGCATCATGTGACAGGGAAAGTTTCACAGCACACCACCTACTGCAACGCTTTACACTCCACCACCTTGCTATCAGATCACTTCAACATGCCAGAGATTTTTTTGAAACTCCAAGGTTGCTGTATAAGTAGGATTCCAGAAGTGCTTTCTCCATCCAGAATTTAAGTACCACAAACTTGAAGTCACTGAAAACAAACCTATGCACTGGAATTTGAAAACCATGGCATGTAGTCTAGCATGACTGATAATTTGAAGACAGAATTAAGAAATTCTTATGTTATTACAGTGTGGTGACACTGCCATAATTCCAGATCTCTGAAGCATAGTTACATGCTGAATTTAAGAGCTCCCAAGCTCTAACAGGCAGATTACTTTCAACTAGCTTTTCAGAACTCTCTAAACAAACCCTCCAAAGCATTATTTCCATTTATTTTTAGGTAGCGTGAACTCTGGTTTCTGAGGGGGGAGCAAGCACACACACTAGACTGGTAAGCTCAAAGCCACAAGCTGTGTGGGGCCTGGCAAAGTTCACTAGTGTTGACCTAGATGCAGACACCAACCCTTGATGGGCTCAGTTAACATTGCTGCTCAATAGCTTCACGAGTTTAATGCTTTGCTCTTGAATTGATTCAGATAAAAGACCAGAACTGCAAGGTTTGAGTCTTTGTTTTCAGCCAATTGTAATAAACTATCAGCTGATCTGGCCATCAATGGAGTCTCTGTTCCTTCACTGCAGGCTATTACTGCAGTTTTCAGACTGCATGAATAGCCAATTGTTAAAAGGTTTGTTTCAAGCAGAATATATTTTAATAAAGTTATCTACTGTGAAGAATAATTTAAGATTTTCTAAAATATGTTTATGCTCCACTTTTTGAGGTTCTATGTTGTTTCCTACTATTTTCGTTCTTGACTCCTCTGGCTGATTCATTGCCCCCTCCTCTCATCCTAGCTCCTCTGGAGAAAGGAAATAGCCCACACCCTCCTCATTAAATGAACTGCAGGTTTTATTTTTGTCAAACTTACACCTTCTCCCCAAACTCATCAGCTTCCATGGGTTTATGTGGCTACATGGAACAGCAGACCAATACTCCATACAACATGCAGAGCATTTAATACTGCTAAGGCACTAATACAACAGGAACAAAGAAAGTGCAACATAACAAATACAATGAAACAAGCCCTGGAGATTTTGCTATCAAAAAGCTGGGGGGGCGCAGGGGAGAATCACTAAGTCGGTACTAGAGGGACAGGACACCTGCCTGGAACGAAAGAGTATTTCCTTAAAGACAGTAATTTGAACAACAGTTTAGACAAAAAGCATTCCAAACCTGGATTAATCACTTATAAGTGATTAATCACTTATACAAATACCTTCACTCCCATTAGCTCATTATTGCATCCAATTGAGTAGAAGTGTAATTAAATTAATCTCTGCTTCCACAGATACTGACCCAGCCCTACAAAATACAGTGTAGTGTTTCTTGCATGACTATACCTTGCCTTTAAGTAAAAGGCCAACAAGATCAAGTTTTAAAAAGGCACACCAATTTCAGTGACAATTTTTTTTCAAGTTTAAGAAAATTTACCAGTATTTCCTAAACCTGACAACCAGCACAGGGGACTAGCAGCATCTTTAATGAGACTGAAATGAGGCAGACTCATCACTCTTCATACTCTAGATAGCTTCATTATTTCTTAAGTCACTCTGGTAAGAATTTCCATCTCAGTAAGTTCATATCCCTTATGTTTTATAATTATGGAAGTTAATGCTTTTCAGCTGGTTCTTAGTTTCATAGAAGGCTAACCAAGTGTAAAGAGGAAAAATTATTTTTCAGCAAGACAGATTCAGTAATGAAACCAGGACTGAAACTGTTTTATGTCTCTCAGTTCTATGTGTTACCCACCGGCTGCTGCTTCCCAGCTTATCCGGAATGCCAGATAATAAATACAGAACTATGTAAAAAGGGTTTAAAACTACTGAGTTTTCTTATGTAATGCAAGAACACAGCGGGAATGTTTGTATTTTGATTGTTCTGCAATATTATCTGTGTCTGCACAATGCAGACAGCAAGAAAGCTGTGAACAAAAGGACTAAGTAGATGGAAGGAGGAATAGAACAGCAGCTCTGTTATGTTCATGTTTACTCTCCACTCTACTGCAAACAACTTCCTCCCATCTCAAATCTATCCTGACACATAGCCACAACCTGCGAACAGGGGTTCAGGAACATTACCAAGGTATCCAGCACCTTCAAAGCAGACAACAGATTGGTATTTCTTAATTTTTCAAGACTTTCTTTTTTGCAGTTTTCTGTTCAGTTTCTTTGTAATGCTGAAGGTCCCTCTCCACAAGGCAAGCTGAATCTGCCCATGCCTGTCTCATTCACCTTTGCACTTAGGATGTACAGATACTGTATGCATCACCCACTCTTACCTTAACTGATTCCAGTTCCATTCGCAGACGATTGTTTTCTGACAGAAGGTCTCTGTTTCTGGACTCTGTTTGCTGCAGCTGAGTCTCCAGTTCAGCTTCATACTCTCGACTCCCTTCTTGGAATTCACGCAATTCCTCCTGTGTATTCTCAGCACTAGAGAGCAATTCCAGCAACAGAATTCATCATAATGAACAAAGGAAAAAAAAAATCTCTTGTACACTCAAGGTAAAAAAAAAAATACTGCCCTTTGACATAGAAGGCTCTATGCCCTTCTCCAACATACATATTCAACAGGAAGAGAGGACCATACGCAAATGTTTCCCCCTCAAGCATGGAAAGCCACGCCATAGCAAACTGGTAAACAAATAAGAAAAGCCCAAATAAATAGAAAAATCCCAAAGTCTGTCTTCACACTATAGGTGTTGAGGACACGTGGAGTCTCTTTAGCTTGTACATTGTCCGCTGCCATCTGCATATTTAATCTGTTATTCAATTCAACTATTTATTTGGAAATATGAAAAAAGACATTTTTGATTAGCAATAAAAATTGAGAAAAAGAGAAAGATGACAGAAAGATGTTCTTATATTCTTAAACAATTTGATTGAAATAAACCTCCAGCAAGCTAAACAAGCAGCACTGAAAGGTCGGAACATCTGGTCTGAGAAAGGACCCACCAATATCAGCATCTAAAAGGTTTGGATTTTTTTTTTTTTTTTAATACCCTGTACTGCATTTAGAGCAACACACCGAGCTAAAGGGAAGAACAAAGCATGTCCATTCTCAGCCAGGGATCCTCCTCCACCTGCGTGCTGTCAAACCATTCTTGATCCACACAGAAAAAAAAAAGAGTGAACAGCAGCATCTCTCTATCTGCAATGGCCCGGATCATCCACCCCCAACAAGGTTCTGCACCAAGTTACATTTACCCGGGCTGCCCACAGGCTGCAGCCAGAGGCACAGTTTTGGCACTCACAGTCCTACTCAAACCAGAGCAGGGACCAAAACCATCAGTGCCACAGCAGCACAGATTCACTGCTCACATAAGCATAAAAGACTCTGGGCTGCTGTAGTTTATGTAAAAGCGTTGCTACCGCTACCACTCAAGACAGCTGAACCACCTTGAATTTACTCCCCTATGTGATGCTATCTATGTCTTTGCATGCAGTGTTTACGCACCGGTGCTGGTTTTGCCTGGGATAGAGTTAATTGTCATCATAGTAGCTGGTATGGTGCTATGTTTTGGATTTGTGCTGGAAACAGTGTTGATAACACAGGGATGCTTTTGTTACTGCTGAGCAGTGCTTATGCACAGTCAAGGTCTTTTCTGCTTCTCACACCACCCCACCAGCAAGTAGGCTGGGGGGTGCACAAGAAGCTCAGAGGGGACACAGCCGGGACAGCTGACCAAAGGGATATTCCATACCATATGACATCATGCTCAGCATATAAAGCTGGGGGAAGAAGGAGGAAGGGGGGATGTTTGGAGCGATGGCGTTTTGTCTTCCCATGTAACCGTTGCGTGTGACGGAGCCCTGCTTTCCTGGAGATGGCTGAACACCTGCCTGCCAACGGGAAGCGGTGAATGAATTCCTTGTTTTGCTTTGCTTGCGTGCACAGCTTTTGCTTTCCCTATTAAACTGTCTTCATCTCAACCCATGAGTTTTCTCACTTTTACCCTTCTGATTCTCTCCCCCATCCCACTGGGGGTGGGGAGGGAGCGTGTGGCTGTGTGGGGCTTAGCTGCCAGCTGAGGTTAAACCACGACAGCACCCTACTGAACAACTTAGGGGAATTAAGCCACTGCCTTACCACTGCTTGTATTTCATAGCCAGCTCTTTCCAGTATCTGGTTTCCTCTTCCACTGAGCTGAAGTGATGTCCTTCCGAGTCTTCCATGATGAGTCCTCAAAGTTTAAAACTCCTGTTTCATTTCCGTCCCCCCTGGAAAATTAAAGGATCAAGCATAAGAACAAATGCAGTGAGCTACCTCGGTACTTTTCACTGCAGAGCGGCATACCCCTCCTCCCAGGAAGTCACTGCACACCTGGAGACCAAACTAAAGACCAGCCTTGACAGGGCTCTGCCGGATACACCATAAATGTTAAAGAATCACTACTGAGTAAACAGGTCCCTCTCCCCAGTTCTCCCAAGGCTGCTGCATACTTACACCACATCCCCAGCAGTGAGCACCTTCCCCACCCTCTGACTACGCAGCACAGAGCACCAAACCTCAAACTTTAGCCGCAGCTGTCCCAACGCACACAGAACACAAGTGAAAGAGAAGGCATCTCAGGCACAACTTCAGCTCCAAAGACAGTGCAATTAAGGTCCATTTCAACAACCCTAAAGACACCCTGAAATTAAAGAGAAACTTCAAAGAGACACAGCGAAGATACTCAAGATACTAATTTCCTGTGTTAACATTTCCAGGAACACCTAAGCTTTTTATGGACTTAACTGCTGGACACGTGAAAAATTTCTCCCTAGGTCAACATAGACAAAACTACCCGACTTTAAACCTGAAATAGCACAATCTACGTATGGCTGAGAGCCACAATACACCTGGATACCTCAGACAGCCATAGGAGAAGGGAGCTCCAGAGATTCCCAGGGAAGCGAGGATAAAAGCTCCACAGAGGTTTTAGTGGGATATCACCTGGCTGGACTAGGTATGCAGGTAGATTGAAGCAACCCAGTGAGCAATCCAGACCATCCAGCTGTCCCTGTGCCAGCATATACCCAGTCACAGGACATAGTTCCAAATGGGAACGACACGTGAAAGAGCCACAGGGGAATCAAGAACCTTAAACTGGTCGCTCCCACTTGAAGACTTAAGTATCTAGACACCGCAACTAAATAAATGCCCTCTGATGTGTACGATATACTCTAATAAACAGGTCACTAGCAAATATCATTTTATACGAGCTTGCCTTAACAACAGAGAAACATCAGACCTAATGCTCTGGATAACCTGCCCATGCGCAACCCTGCGTGAGGCAAAGATTCCACATAAAGATTATCAATTTAATAGAAACCCAAATAGATCAAGGACAGTAAATAAAGGTGGAGTTGAACAATTCACGACAATGGCAGCTGTCAGAAAACTGTATCACTGAAATCTAATGACTAAGGAAACACAGTTCTACGAAGTTTCAGCTCCAGATCTACTGAGCAAAACATTTCCTAGAGGTAATCCTGATGGAACAAAGAGGAGAAAAATAGCCAAAGCCTTCAAAGATCATTTAGACAGCATTCCTGCCTTCTACTCTTCTTATTTATGATACTCAGGAAATGCTGAGTAGACCTTCTGAGCAGCATGTCATAGCTAAAGAAAATGTGCATCCACTGCACATCTATTGAACTCAATGGAAAAAGTTATTCAGAGCCTGTGTTCAGACTGTCCTCTCCAGAAAATCACCTGGTTTTAACAGGATTAACAGCCTGCTACCAATCTGGCAACTCTACTGAGACAAACATAAGTAGTTCCTACCTCTACTACAGACAACAGTATCAAGTACTCAAAGTAGTCTGGGGATCTGAAGCCCAGTTCTTACATACCCAAGCAGTGCTGCAAAGCACAAGTCCTTTTCACAGCCTAGGTGACTTTCAGGAGATTATTGAGCACGGAGTAAGCAGCTGTCACAGCTAAGTGGGCTGTGCCCACACACCTCAATGCACAGTATCAGCTACACATTCACAGCAATTACACTACTATTTAGAAGGGGAGCTGGCAGGTGAGGGGAAAGTTACTAAGCTTTACTTTTTATAATTCAGTTTCTTGACACAAAATGTTTATTAGACAAAGCTACATGTCTTCCTTCTAACAAATAAAACCACTGTGTGATGTATTGACACGCTTCCAGCAAGAAGTCTCAAGGCTGCTGCTCTTTGTATGTACTTACAGAAGTATGCACTGGAGGGGTGGGGAGGAGAGGAAAAGGAGTGTGAGTAAGGAGTCGTCATTTTCCAAATAGTACCCTTGCCCATTAAAAAGAAAATCATGACCAAGCATAATTAACATTCTTGACCTAGGATAGTTTACAACACATCTACTCTATTATTTTTAAGCTAACTGAAAGTGCCTTTGATGTTAATGAGCACGTCCTTATCCTCAAGGCACTGTGTACACACATACACCAATCCTTGCAGTACATTCATAAAGGAAAAAAAAAATTTCTCTTTTACAGATGAGGGAGAGGGAAGGAGGGTCAGACACAAAGAAGCGATGCAGCTACAATGAGAAACCAAGAAGGATCAGCACCCATTACCATGGTGAAAGCACTCCAGAGAACAGCAAGCCAGAGTTTCCTTTAGATGGTTATTTCTCACCACTCAGACAACAGGAAGTTTTTGTATTTCTTCAAGAACAGAGATTCCACCCAGGGTATGCCTGGTTTTGCTACACAAATTAAAATATATTTCAGAAGTCTCCAAAGAGGAATTCTTCTGACACAAGCGTTATAATAAATCCCATATCTGTGTTCAGACAGTCAACAAAAAGAAGTCAGACAAGATAAAGATGAAGGAGTGCAAGACGTCTTGCTCCCAAAAGCTTTCAAACAATCCTTTGGAACCAAAGGACACAGCTCCTGTTGGCTTCAAAAGCTTGAATGTGCTCATATCTGGCTCTCACGTGTGTTTTTACACTGCACTTTAGAAAGACTAAAAGAATGTACTAATTTGCATTTTTTTAAGATTGTATGGTCACACACAAAAGAACTTTCCCTAACTGAGCCGTAAGATTTATGAGAGTTCCTCAGAACCTCGATAACTTTCACAGAAGCATAAAGATGCTGTCCCCTTCAGTTTCTAAGTATGTCTTTTTAAACATGAGATTATGGACCCACTAAGGATGTTATCCATTAAGAGTACACTCTATTTCATGGTTGCCATTACTAAATAGTACTTATAATTTAAAATTAATTGTTAAACTGCAAATACATGGAAGGACTGTGGACCTATACTTATTCCACAGAGATGACACAACATGGCAGAGATTGTTTCACTACTGTCCCATGCCATAGGCACATGATTTTTGTCTGCAGCACACAAGGAAGACCTATTGGGTTCCCTGCACACCTGCACTACATCTTAGCTCACAGGGATTTTCAAACTAACCAAAGATGCAAGATACAAACTTAAACTGAAAAGCAAAATTCCAAGTTTTAGACAAAGTATTGAAGCTCTTTCTGATGTTCTGAAATTTGTTGAAAAAAACCCCAAAACCACTCACATAAATCTTTCTAAACACCCTGCAGGAAAGGGTAGGGCTTTGACTTTTTGTTTTTCCCCCTGCTGCCTTCTCCCCTTGATTTTTAACAGCTTGGAGACAGTACACAAAATGCCTGGAAAGTAATTAATTAAACCAATTAGGAACTTCTCATTGTCTAGGCTCACTACAAAAGGGGGGAGAGCAAGGAGGGTGAAGGAGGTTTAGCAATGTTTTGTTAAACATTGGCAAATGTGGAAAAAACAAGGAGAGAAAGTCACAGCCTATAGCAGGCACACACTGGCTGCACCTTATTTGTTTTCGTACACATGAAGCCAGAAGAGACATCTGGCCAGACTTCCTGTGAGCAGCAGCACAAGTGCTGGTCACAGACATTACAAAACCTCTACATCATACAGGAAGTGGAAGTGTTCATGGGTGGGGAATGCACTTCTGCAAGGAGAAAAATACCTCATCATAAATGTTGCAGGAAACAATTTCATACAAGTGAGAGCAGAATTGCAAAATTCTTAAGGAAAAAACCATTAAGAAAA
The DNA here is from genome assembly GCA_013389945.1 of Fregata magnificens. Lineage (NCBI taxonomy): Eukaryota > Metazoa > Chordata > Aves > Suliformes > Fregatidae > Fregata > Fregata magnificens. The sequence goes on from WAAD01001882.1 coordinate 112,709, forward strand.
GCCACACACGAAACTATTGAAGGAACTTCAATTTGGGAATCGGAGTCTGCGTTCACCAAATTGATAAGGACCTCAACTTAGATTCTGTTTCAGTCCTAGAATAAAGGACTCAAAACAACCCTGCACACCAAATACTTTTTTTTTTGTTTAAACAAAAGAACATTTTAGCTTGGTGAACAATGTTGGCCTATCTTTGTAGCAATGCCTGATGGTCTGAGTCAGAGCAACTCGTATTGTAATAAAAAATTAAGAGTAAAATAGTACCACAAATGCTACCGAATTATCCATGGCAGAGATGATGAAGATCCTATTAGACATTTTTTCCCTAACTGTAAACCAAAACAAAACCCCTCTTTGCTCCTGTAAATTAGCTTTCCCATCCTATGAAAATTACGTTTTCCTAAATTAGTCCCCTTGCAAGGGTCTTCCTGTAACATAAGGGCCTATTTTCTTTTGTTTAAGCAATACAAAAGAAAATCACCACAAGAGAGAAAGAAAAGGACGAGGTCATCGGGGTGCCAGGATTACTACAGAACCCCACAGCCAGCACTGAAGAGAGTTATCATCTTCTCAGGGTCTTCTCTACCAAAAGGCTTAATTCAGCAAAGCCCTCATCTTTTCAGATACCAGTCGCGCTCCGAGACTTTCGAGTTTCCAGTGATTCCTAAGGAAACTCCGCAAAGTTTTCTCTCCTGAAGTGCCTGACCTTGATGCTTCCAGCTGCAAGCCAAGAGGTCGGCTAGGCAGCGCTCTGGGGCTTCCCATTCCCATTCGGAGCACGAAGCCGGGAGGGAGCTAAGCCAGCGGGCACGGTTCCCACGCTCCCCTCCCCTCCCCACCAGCAACCGCGAGAGCAACGCCAGAAGCAGGAGGAGATTCACGTTCGCAAGGAAGGGTGCGGGAAGGAGCGGGGGGCCGCGGGAAGGAGCGGGGGGCCGCAGACAGGCAGGGTCCCAGCTCCGTCTCCCCGACCCTGCCCCGGCTACCACCGCACGACGGGGGACACCAGGAGGGGCTGCGCCGCACCGAAACCACCCTTCCCTCCTCCACGCGCGGCAGGGGCGCTCCGCCAGAGGAGGAAGCCCCGGAGCGCTGCCC